>OY365806.1:30126846-30297955 GCA_959347315.1 Bimastos eiseni
CGACGCATAGAAAACTGTCTTACCGCGGGCGACGGCGGCTGGATAATTCCTCCTCATCCTGTTGCTATGGTCACCGGTAACCATGGAACCGAGCCTTCCGTTCTTCGTCGGTCTGTCCATCCGGGGCGATGAAGAGAAGACGTTGCTGGTCATCGTCCGTCCATCGACTGACCATCTGCGGCCGTGGTCAAGCGCCGAGTGCTGACCACTGTTCGCTGTCGTCCACCGCAGCCGAACAGCCCAGACTCTGCCATCAATCATCGGTAGCCGCAGCGCTACCGAGCCAACGATGGACAGATGGAAGGACGGATGGACGAACGGATGGACGACGTAGGTACGAAAGATGAGACGAAGGGAGGGAGCGAGGGAAGGAGGGAGGGAGGGATGAAGCAAAGGGATGAAGAGAAAGAGAGAGTTGCTGCTGCTGCTGCTGCTGCTGCTGTGCTGACATGAGCTGAGAGGGATATCGATCGAAGCCGAATGAAAGGCTCGAGCAGAAGGATGACAAGTAGGAAGATGAAGAGACGAGGAGGAGGAAAAGGACGAAGCAGAGGAAGAGGAAGAGGAGGAGGAGGAAGAGGAGAAGGAAGACGAAGCAGAGGAGGAGGAGGAAGAGGAGGAAGAGGAGGAAGAGGAGGAAGAAGACAAAGCAGAGGAAGAGGAGGAGGAGGAAGAGAAAGACGAAGCAGAGGAAGAGGAAGGGGAGGAGGAGGAAGAGGAGGTGGAAGACGAAGCAGAGGAAGAGGAGGAGGAGGAAGAGAAGGAGGAAGACGAAGCAGAGGAGGAGGAGGAAGAGGAGGAAGAAGACGAAGCAGAGGAAGAGGAGGAGGAGGAAGAGAACGAGGAAGACGAAGCAGAGGAGGAGGAGGAAGAGGAGGAAGAGGAGGAAGAGGAGGAAGAGGAGGAAGAAGACGAAGCAGAGGAAGAGGAGGAGGAGGAAGACGAAGACGAAGCAGAGGAAGAGGAAGGGGAGGAGGAGGAAGAGGAGGAGGAAGACGAAGCAGAGGAAGAGGAGGAGGAGGAAGAGAAGGAGGAAGACGAAGCAGAGGAGGAGGAGGAAGAGGAGGAAGAAGACGAAGCAGAGGAAGAGGAGGAGGAAGAGGAAGACGAAGCAGAGGAAGAGGAAGGGGAGGAGGAGGAAGAGGAGGAGGAAGACAAAGCAGAGGAAGAGGAGGAGGAGAAAGAGGAGGAGGAAGACGAAGCAGGGGAAGAGGAGGAGGAGGAGGAAGAAGAGGAAGAGGAGGAAGAGGAGGCGAAAGAGGAGGCGAAAGAGGAGGACGAGGAAGAGGAGGAGGAGGAAGAGAAGGCGAAAGAGGAGGCGAAAGAGGAGGACGAGGAAGAGGAGGAGGAGGAAGAGAAGGAGGATGAGGAAGAGGATGAGGAGGAAGAGGAGAAGGAAGAAGAGGAGGAGGAAAGATTGTACGGAGTAGGAAAAGGATGGACCCAGATTTAACTAGAAGGAGGATATGAGGAATAAAAGCAGATGACACAGATTAAGAGAGAGGCAAAGAGAGAGCGGAGGACGAATGGAATTGCACGTGCAGTGCAATGGGAAGAAGACGATGCTGGAGAATAACTAGGACATGGTAACATGAAGGAGGAAGACTGGAAGTGATGGTGGAAGAAATGAGGCGCAGTCGACACAGCGTCCATCTGTTACTATGGATGGATCGACATTCGTGGAAGGAAGGAGACATAGAGTTAAGGAGAGAGACAGACAGAAACGAAGAGATACACAGATAGAGAGTAAGAGACGGAGAGAGACAGAAACGCCACTGGTTGATTGGTTGATTTATTGATTGATTAATTGATTGATTGGTTGGTTGATTGAACGAGCGAATGAGTGATGAGTGAGTGAAGAAAAGAAAAGAGGGCGGACTAGAAAGAGGAAGGAGTGAGATAAGAAAGGAAGATTCAAGACACGGAAGCAGAAGAGGAGTGATGGAGAGAGGGTGGAATAGAGAGAGCGACTGAGAGAAGAGTCATCGGTTTCTGTGACCTTCTTCCCTTCTTCCAGTAGACGTTCAATTGGCAAAATGTGGTTGACATTTGAATCACTCCATCACTGTTTCCAATCAGTCAGTCAGCCAGTCAGTCTGCCAGTCAGTCAGTCAGTCAGTCAGCCAACCAGTCAGTGAGTCAGTGAGTCAGTGAGTCAGTGAGTCAGCGAGTCAGCCAGTCAGCCAGTCAGCCAGTCAGTCAGTCAGTCAGTCAGTCAGTCAGTCAGTCAGCCAGCCAGCCAGTCAGTCAGTCAGTCAGTCAGTCAGTCAGTCAGTCAGTCAGTCAGTCAGTCAGTCAGTCAGTCAGTCAGTCAGTCAGTCAGTCAGTCAGTCAGTCAGTCAGTCAGTCAGTCAGTCAGTCAGTCAGTCAGTCAGTCAGTCAGTCAGTCAGTCAGTCAGTCAGTCAGTCAGTCAGTCAGTCAGTCAGTCAGTCAGTCAGTCAGTCAGTCAGTCAGTCAGTCAGTCAGTCAGTCAGTCAGTCAGTCAGTCAGTCAGTCAGTCAGTCAGTCAGTCAGTCAGTCAGTCAGTCAGTCAGTCAGTCAGTCAGTCAGTCAGTCAGTCAGTCTACCTCTGCCTGTGTGCATGTGGTCTGCCTGTCCGCGATCAGATACCTGTGATACTATCTCTAATACTCTATGTTTGCCTGTCTAGGTCCGTCTGTCCATCCTGCTGTTTGCATGCTCTGTCTGCTTCTACCCTTGTCACCTTAAACTATGCTGATGTGTTGAATAATCTGTCCGCATGTATATCATGTCTGCCTGTTTTCGATCTAAACGGGAAGTTCTTCATTTTATGAAGTATCGAAATGCGGTAGGCCTACATTTGAACCTATACCGTAAGCCTTCTGGTTCTATTGGCGAGGCTGAGGAGAGTGACAAGTCATAATCTGGCTTGGGGAATGATTCCTTGAAGTCATAGCGGATCTCGATAAGTTACGTGGTTATAGAGTCAATCAATCATTTAGTCAATTCTGTCCGAATATTTTCATGGCATACAGCATGATACAGATTTTCGACGACTCCACTTAACTTGCACCTCATTATAAAGTACTTAGCTACCAAATCAATACATCGACTGTACACGGTCTTTGTAAGGATCAGAAACCTTGTTACGGGACGGGTCACACGCCTTCATGTGTTCATGCTAAGAACCATAGTGGCACTAAGTAAGTTGCTCAACGTTAGGCACACCTAACGATTCCAAGTGGGGCGGTCTAGTTCTAGTACAGTCGCGGGTTAATTCGTAATTCATGAGACATTTTGCTGTCATCGCTGACGTCGTGATAAGTAGATGCGATGCATCTCCACTGGTTAATCCAGGGTTGACAAATAGCTTGTCAACGTTTAACCTCAGGGATAGCAGGACGTTGGTCACGTGTTCGGAGGCTCATGGTGAAGGCTGTTATGTAGAGCATGAAAAGAATTTGCTCAATCAGAGTTATGAACGCTAAACAGTCTGATTCGTAGTGACTGGTAAACCACTTATACACTGTGCCCGGAAATAAAGAGACCCCCTACTGATAATGTGAAAATATATACTAAACATTCGTCGATATTTAAAATTCCAAAGCCTTTTTAATCCTGACATATTTATCTAGCAGTGCATAAAATATAATGGCTCCTGTCGTACAATAATGACGTCATTTCCTTTCAAATTCAAGTATTAAAGACTGTCTATAATATATCTACTGAATTTTCAACTTTTTAAAAATACTGTCGATAAACCACTATGGATTTATTTCGAATTTATTCTTCTATTTAACAGCGTTGGATACGAGACAAAAAACTCAAGACCAAGACCGAGAGGTCCGAGACCAAGACCGAGAGGTCCGAGACCAAGACCAAGACCGAGACCGATGGTCCGAGACCAAGACCAAGATAGATACTACTTTTTATAAACAATTCAATTTATTAAGACGCTATAACGGAATAAAACGCTAGAAACGTCAATTTTATTGCTGAAGAATGCAAATCTTAATAATGGTCCAGAAAACAGATTTCCCGTCTTCTCTGAACTTTTGTGGGTTCAGCACTTGGCTTCGGCCTGGGAATATCACACTCTAAATTACTTACAGTATACGATGGGTAAATACTTTAAGACAGCTGAACAAGTAGATTAACGTTCCGTTTGAATGGTGCACTGGTACTACGTACTTCGGATTTGTAGGTTAATAGTGTCTACACGTGGCCGACCACATAATTATTAGATTGCTCCAAAACCTTGAAGTTTGTGAAAGCAAATTTTCAAATGGCTGGCTCCGTTGCAAATGCATTATTTCTGCTCATATTAACATATAAATAAAGATCTATTAGTTTGGTCAGCACGCCATAAATCGGTAACAATCTCGTAGGTCCTAAACATCCAGTGTCTCTAATAATCGAAAATAGTCGACAAATATAGGAAAAAATGCTCTGATGCGGCAAATGACCAAGAACGCTAATATATTACAGAGACCAATTCCAAGACCGTTACTTCAAGACCAAGGACAAGACCGGCGCATTTCTGACCAAGACCTAGACCAAGACCGATGGTCCGAGACCAAGACCAAGACTGTTGCATTCGAGACCAAGACCGCAGTTTTCCGGTCTCGAGACCGTCTTGAGACCAAGACCGCGGTCTCGAGACTACATCCCTGATATTTAAATAATATTAGACTATACAATGTGTTCAAAATGTCCGCCTTTGACCTCAACACCAGCTTCAAGACACGTGCCATTAGCCAATAGAAGCATTAATGACCAGCTGATCAATTCCTTCCATGCATTGACTTTGTAATTTAATGACGTAGGTCACTATGACGCAGGTCTACTTTTTAAAACTAGGACGTTCATAAATTAAACATTTGTGGATAAATATGTCATGATTAAAACGGCTTTGGATTTTAAAAAATAGACGATCATTTACTAATTATTTTCGTATTATTAGGGGTCCCTTTATTTCAGGATACAGTACATGTACACCGTAGCTTTATCGTACATTGACTTTTCGTTGTAAGTTCAATGATACCCGTTGTATGTGATAAAATCAGTCATTGGGCTTTTCTCTTCCTATTTCTATCGGTTGTTCTAAGGAAATTTCCCCACCCATCTAGTTTTCATCATCTTTACTTTAAGCTGGAAATAATACACGTTATTGGACAATGCACTACATGTGCACGTTATTGCTTCTCTGGATTATCTAACGGGAGTGCTACTCCACTGCCTCCACCTCCTTTTCCTGTTGTTCTTCCTCCTCCTACCTATTCTCTTCCACCTCATCTTACTAGTCCTCCTCCTCCTCTTCCTTCTTCTTACTGCAGGCCAAAGCAGCCTAAATAATTATCTGGCTAACAAAAAAGTTCTTTGAGTATTAACAATAGGGCTTCATATGTTGCACCATGATATGTTGGCATTTGGGACACATTATTTTTACAGTTTAGTTATTGTCTAGATTACATAAGTTTACGCAGACACTTATGTAATCAGCAAGCTAATTGACCTCAGTTGTCTGGTAGTAAACCACGAACCCAAGCAGCATTTTAGACTATAACACTCATACCTTGTAATGTATGCGACATTGAGCTGCAGCCTTCTGGAGCCACATAAAGACACATTAGTGTGTTCATGTAAACATATAAACAGGCTGCTTAAAAATCGGGCATAAATGCCATCAACTAAGCGATCGCTTCAGAAGCAATGGTCGCTGCTCTACACCGACATCATTAGTTTCTACTTTCTAAAGTATACGCCATGAGATGCTTTGTGTTCTCGTGGCGATTGATAAGGCTGAAGGCATTTGAGGTCAGAAGGTACCATTGAGATAAGAGGCTGTAAACACGCAACCTGTTTTGAGTTCTCCTTCAGGTCTCGGTTGGCAAGCGGACTTAATTATAAGGACATGTGCTTCTATAGAAAGGACTGGATATCTGGTTACATATCCCTATAGTAGTTTTCAGTGTTTACCCGTATCCGATGACTTGCATAACCTTTGACGTTGACCTTGCCTTATCCTTACCCTATCCAAAAACTGATCTGCTAACTTTTACAGAGCGCCATTTCCAAGTCTGAAGACATTATGTAAAATTAAAGGATGATGGCGACTCTAATAATCTTTGTTATCATGATATATGTGGTTAAACTGAAACGACTAATATTACCTCATGCTAAATTGTGTCATTTGATTTAACTATATATATTTTTAATTTGACGTTGTTTACTTGCAACGTGGCAACAGGCCTATAGTCTGTTTGAAGATATATAGACATGTAAGAGATTGAAAGCACATCTGATGGCCTACAGGCACACCAGTGTCTGCCGTGCGCATATCTTACTTTTAGTGGTGTTAATCATGGAAGCTCAGCCTTCCTTGAAGGCTAGAGGGAAGAAGAGTCAGTCGTGCGTTCAATTAGGTTTCTCGCTTTAAGCGCGGCAAACGGCGACCTTTCAATGGCACGTTTTACGACCTCCAGCGATGCATGGACGGGGTTCGAATCCTAGACAAGGTCGTGCTGTCTACCAGTCAGCAGCCACCGTCAACTCCCTCCAACCTTCCTCTTCGCCAGGTCGTTAAATTCGCTGATGTATATCAACCGCTGAGTGGATTCCTAAAACAGAGCAATTCAACAGAAGGCTGTTACTCGCAACCTATCTTATTAACAATGGCATTATAAAATCCGTTAAGCATCATTTATGTCGCACGACAAATTCGATTATTATTATTTTTATTAATTGGACAATTTCCAGAGCGACGTAGCGCAGGCCATGCCGCTACAAGGGCGCTTTACAACAACAAATGTCACGACTCACGATTAGATCGAATAACTTGACACACTAAACAAGAACTCATGCAGCCACAAGCGGCGCGCCTTCTTTGTCTACAGCTGTACGAGAACAAATAGTGTATGCCAGCGGTACGCGCACCACTATAGGTGTTGCCAAGTGGTACGCAAGAAGCATTTTTATTAAAACATTTAGTAGAAAATGAAAATAATAGCAATTAAGATGCATACAGCTGTGTGATTATAACGTAGAAAAGTCGTAGCAGTTATACACCATAGAATAGACTCAATAGGGTAACGTTAGCGCTAGTTGTATTAATTTTAGTAATAGTAGAGTTCACTAAAATATTTGTCACAGTTGACGGACTCATTAAACTTTCATGTGATGGTGGATTGAAGAGTTAATTTAATAAAGGTCTTGATGAGTGATTTCTGGCTGAAAATAAGAGCAGAACATGGATTAATTTCAGACAGAGCGATGAAGTTTTTATTCTTTCAGTACTTCATGTCTCTGTCAAACCGGATTTGCTGCAATGCTTGGCATTAAAAACAAATACAGATCGGGTTTTGAACTTGAACTAGACTTGCGTCCAAAATTGACAAAATGAAAGCTTGACATTTGAAAGTAATGCAAATCAAAACAAGCTTAATGTTCACACTTAAGTGACTAAACTGGTATCTTGTTTTTGATCAATTATTATTTTTAGGCCTAAGAACAATCATCAGCTGTACTCTTCAGTGGTCGTCCATAAATGACATCACGCAATTTTATCCCCTTCCTCCACTGCCACCTTTCTCCCTCTACCTCCTGCACCACATAATCCCTTCCTCCTCATCCAGCTCCTCCTCTTCATCCACCTCTTCCTCCAACTCCCTACGTTATTCGATAGACGGCGCAAGTCACACGATGGGCCGAACGCCCATCATGTGGCGCGTGCCCTCTACCACGTGGATCAGTGAGAATTGAGTCACGCTACAGACAGACAGAACGAACGAGCGACATTTCTATTCTATAATAGAAGTTCTAGTACAATGTTGCTATTGCTTTTATTCTGTTTATTATTATTATTGCTATTATTATTGTTATTATTATTATCATTATTATTATCATTATTATTATATTTATTATCATTATTTTTATTGCTTTATATATATTATTGTTACTGTTATTATTATTATTGTTGCTGTTATTATTATTACTACTACTATTCCTATTATGTTTAATATTGGATGCAGTGCAAAGAGTGTTCAGGTTGGGTATATGAAGCTTGCACAGATGTGCGAACTGGTAATTTGTGCGACAACTGCCGATGACAATTCTACTAGGCCTAGTTCTAGCTTAGGCCTAAATATCAACATAATTATGATAGACTAATTTGTTTCATTTAATTGCTGCATCTATCCTTACAAAATTTGAAAAGGCTCCTAGTGTTTTTAAGTTTTACGCTAGATATCACAGTATAAACAAAACATACCAAGGCAGTAGTTAGGCGCCTACAGGTAGACCTATGCCCAAATTTTAAGTAAGTTTTTGAAACCTAATCGACACTTATAAATACATCATCTTAAAAATTGATTTCTTTGACTTTTATTTGGTAATGTAGCAAAACATTTATCTAGACATTATTTGTTATACACATGTAAAGCTAAGTGGACTATGATTCTTTTGGCAATCATTGAGTATGTAATATATTTAGTGGGGTACAATGCTCAGGTATGAGTATTTTGCCCCGTATATAGGGCAAAGTGCCCATATTGACCAAAATAATAGAAGACAATTTTAAGCCCAAATTTGAATCCATTAACGTTTTATAATTTATTTAGTTTGTAGCATCAATAATTATATAGACGAAAATAGTGATTGTTATTATCATCTTTGCTATTATCTTTTTCTTGTTATTTATTATTATTATTATCATTTAATTATTGTTTTTATTGTTATTATTATTATTATTATTATTATTATTATTATTATTATTATTATAATCATTTATTAAACTCAACAGTTTTTCTCTCCTCAACGGCTATCGCTCTTCAAACTCAGTAGATCAGCAAAGGAACCGGCAAAAGCGACGGGATTAAAGCGTTGTATTATAAAAATAATAAAAATAATAATAATAATAATTATTATTATTATTATTATTTTTATTATTATTATTACTATTATTATTATTATTGGAACGATTTTTCCCTCGGCAAGATCCGGCTGCACAAACGAACCACCGAAAGAAATGGCGTTGAAACGTTGTACCGTGACTGACAAGCGCTGAAGAACGTAGCTTGTCTCTTTTGACTCTCCGATGACCATTGTTATGTGGCGCACCACCTGCCTGAAGAATTCGAATGCCACCGGTACAAAGTGGTGGGTTTCCTTCACCTCATTGCATTGTTATTATTAAAAATCAATGATGTACTAAACTGACAATAGGATGTCTTTCCAACGCGCGGGTCCACATACTATTGTGAAGCAGTCCATTGCTTCCAGCACGAGGCAGTTTCATCTTTTACGATTGTGCGCGACCGTAAAACAGCGGCTCGTGTGTCGAATACCGTTTGCCGTCTCAATTTTAATCACGGATGCACGGGCAAAGAGCCTCTTTCGGGGCTCTTTGGTGACATCTGACGGCCAGGATGGCTTCCTTTGATCCAAGACGGGCTAGCGGCGCTTCTCAAGATGCCATCTAGGATACTCCGTAGTGATTCGACGATCGCTGCCACGGAAATCACCCTGGCAACGCTTGCTTTTGCCGTCTTCATTCCCTTGTTGCTGCGTCCAAAACGGAACGATTTTCGTCTAAGCCAGCGCAAAGACGATGGGAAGCTTACGACTAAAAGCAGACGAACGAAGACAGACCAATGAGAGCAGACGACCGAAGACAGACGAAAAAAAGCAGACGAACGAAGACAGACGAATAGGAGCAGACAACCGAAGACAGACGAATGAGAGCAGACGAATGAGAGCAGACGACAGAAGATTCACGAATGAGAGCAGACGACTGAAGACAGACGAATGAGAGCCGACGACCGAAGACAAACGAATGAGAGCAGACGAACGAGGACAGACGAATAGGAGCAGACGACCGAAGACAGCCGAATAGGAGCAGACGAACGAAGACAGACGAATAAGAGCAGACAACCGAAGACAGACCAATGAGAGCAGACGACCGAATACAGACGAATGAGAGCAGACGACCGAAGATAAACGAATACTAGCAAACGACCGAAGACAGACGAAAAAAAGCAGACGACAGAAGACAGACGAGTAGGAGCAGACGACCGAAGACAGACCAATGAGAGCAGACGACCGCAGACAGACGAATAAGAGTAGAATTTGAAAGACAGACGAAGAAGAGCAAACGACCGAAGACAGACGAATGAGAGTAGAATTTGGAAGACAGACGAAGAAGAGCAAACGACCGAAAACAGACGAATGAGAGCAGACGACCGAAGACAAACGAATGAGAGCAGACGAACGAGGACAGACGAATAGGAGCAGACGAACGAAGACAGACAAATAGGAGCAGACGACCGAAGACAGCCGACTAGGAGCAGACGAACGAAGACAGACGAATAAGAGCAGACAACCGAAGACAGACGAATAAGAGTAGAATTTGAAAGACAGACGAAGAAGAGCAAACGACTGAAGACAGACGAATGAGAGTAGAATTTGGAAGACAGACGAAGAAGAGCAGACGACAGAAGACAGACGAATAAGAGCAGACGAACGAGGACAGACGAATAGGAGCAGACGAACGAAGACAGACGAATAGGAGCAGACGACCGAAGACAGCCGACTAGGAGCAGACGAACGAAGACAGACGAATAAGAGCAGACAATCGAAGACAGACGAATGAGAGCAGACGACAGAAGATTCACGAATGTGAGCAGACGACTGAAGACAGACGAATGAGAGCAGACGAACGAGGACAGACGAATATTAGCAGACGAACGAAGACAGACGAATAGGAGCAGACGACCGAAGACAACCGACTAGGAGCAGACGAACGAAGACAGACGAATAAGAGCAGACAATCGAAGACAGACGAATGAGAGCAGACGACAGAAGACAGACGAGTAGGAGCAAACGACCGAAGACAGACCAATGAGAGCAGACGACCGAATACAGACGAATGAGAGCAGACGACCGAAGACAGACGAATAAGAGCAAACGATATGATTCAGCAGACGATGGGAAGCTAAATCAAGTCAGATGACGGAAAATATAACAGTTCTATTTTCTAACTAATCGACGTGGGTGCCCTATCATCAATCGGAGAAAAGTTAATCTGGATATCGCGTCCTCACACAGAAGCAGCTTCTATTTTGCAAATTCCTGAGTGGAAGAGGTTCTTTGCGTGTATGGAGTTCATCGGCCAATACAGCTCCACTGTACGACATGATCTTCCTTTTAGAGCTGGAGAGGCGATTATGTGCGAGACAGACATAAAATCGCTGTCGCCTCCTTACGTTTCAATGCACTTGGAAGGCATTTATAGTATACCTGAGTAGAAACGTTGTCGGATAATGGACACCTATAAATTACAGTCGACGGCCTCTGCTGCCTTGTGTGCGAGACTTATCTAAGTGAACCTGACGACAGACAATGCCGCATCCCAAAGGAATCTTTATATCCCAAAGGAATCAAATGTATCAATATATATATATATATATATATATATATATATATATATATATATATATATATATATATATATATATATATATATATATATGCACACCTCATGCGCACATTGATACATTTATTTAATACTTCAAAATTTAGCAGAAATACTATAGGCCTTATATGCTGATTCACACCTATAAATGTTTTCAAATACTGTGACTAATGTGTTTAGGTTTATATATTTATCGAAGTGTGCATTAAAGTAGGCCTATATCTTTTTCATATATAATCGTTGTTGTAACCAAGAAATTTTTAAAGCGCCCTAAAAACGAAATTGCGAAAAGGTTTGCAGAGGTATAATCTTAATCGAAAACTCCAAACCTTAAAGCGCTACTCTAAACCTAAGCGTAGGGCACCAGGTTAATCACGGGCGCTCGGTCATGTATCACATGAGGCTATCCTGAGATCGATGTCCAGTGGAGGTCCGATTCTTGTTACCGGACAGACGAGAGAGAAAATGTCGAAAAGGAGGCGGGATCGTTGAGGACGAGAACGCATTGAAGGTCAATGATGATTGGATAGATGGTAATCTGTATGTCAGCGAATTACTTGATTTACCGATGTCGCATTGAGAAACATCATTATTGCATGACTCACATATTCTGTTGTGAATACATTCTTCTATTTTCATGAATTATATATATCTATGCAAAAAAGCTTTCTTGATTTGGCCAGTTGATCGATACCCGATCGATTAACAACTTCGGACTTCGTTGGCGATAATAATAATAATAATAATAATAATAATAATAATTATTATTATTATTATAGTAACAATAATAACAATAATATTAATCATAGAGCCTAACAATAAAATAATTATAATAATAATACCAATAACAATAGCAATAATAATAATAGTAATAATAATAATAATAATAATTGTACTATTAGCAATAACAATAATAGAAACAATGACAATAACAATAGTAATAATACTAATAAGAATAACAATAGCAATAGCAATAATGATGATAGTAATAATAATAATAATTATTGTACTATTAGCAATAGCAATGATAAAAACAACGACAATAACAATAGTAATAATACTAATAAGAAAAACGATAACAATAAAAATGACAATAATAAAAATAAAACACCTGTTAGCCACATCACAGACTGAAATATAAGTCTATACAATATACATGCATATTGTATGCACAGATGCACTTATGATTTCTAGTGCTCTTAAAAATTAAGCGACTTCTGAAGGTCGTTCTAGGGCATTAAGCCACATCTAAAGTGCAGAGTACAAGATCCCTCGAAAATGTCCTTAGTTCCGGATGTGCATCATAGGACCTGTAAAGTTAGAGTAACGACAAATGCATGATATTACGGGAGCGCACAAATAGGCCTAACTGTATATCGTTGGCAAGACGATATTTGTATATAATTGTACATATGTATATAAGCTGTAAATATATATATATAATTTATCTAACTCGTTTAACTCTTTTATTGTTATCCAACAATAGAAACACCAAAAAAGAAACTACAAAGATGTGGCTTCGTAGCAATAAAAGCCCAAAAATTAGCTAACGTAGGTATAATATAGAGCACAGCGTAACTGAAAGAACGGTGAATAAAAACGAGGACCCAATGGAGGAAAATCCCGCTAGAGGGAATCCCAAGAAAGACTGCAAAATACTTGTAATCACTAATATTAATCCTTACAGCATCCGTTCCTCTCTCAATTATAGACCCATCTTATGTAGAACAAATACACGTCAATTCTTAATTAAATACGTAGGACCCATCACTTGGACTATGACACCAATTGAAATTCGTCAATCCTGCACAATAAAAGTTTTTTTAAATAAATATACAAAACATTTGTTAATCATCCTTTCTAAATAATTGGTGTGTGCACAGACATCATTAGTTAACTAGTTAATATCATGCTTTATGTTTCAATAGTATGTACCTGTTGCCCAATATCAAATTGTAAAGGGTAGGCCCTGTTAGCGGGACCAATCGGTCCCTTAGGGGTTTACTTTCCCTATTATCCCTCTTATTATCGTTTTTTTCATGCGTTCTTATTCTTCTGTTTAATTGTTTGAGATTGATAATAAAAACATGTGGTTATGGTTATGTGGTTATATGTAAGTATATAATAAGTGAACGCATACCCTTTTGTTTATGTAACATATATATATATATATTCACATAAAAGATTCACATGTTTTGTCTTTGATGCCCACCACACAGTAGGCCCCTACTAGTCTGTAGCCGATCGGGTGCAAGTCGCATACAATATTTGATGTGCATGTACACAGAGGACGGACATCACACAGACTATAGGTCTACGATCACCTATACGCGGCGTCTGTTTCGTTACTGCAAACACACGGGGTCGCATTAGTTTGTAGGCCTATATATGCATTTATCTTCTTGCATTCACGGACGAGTGAACGATTTTCTCAGCGATTACTTGACCTTTGATCTTATGGATATGAGCTTACGTGAATTCGTGTCCTCTATAGTAGTGGTTAGAGCCATGGATAACCGATTCGGAGAACACACGGTAGGCCTACACCACGCCTTTATGCAGAGGATAACTGCGGAGTGCACCCCGACTTGGCTTTTTGTACGCAAAGGGGATTAATTTTCACACGGACTCTAGTAAATCTCTGCAAGTTCAATACTTTTTATGAAATGACTGTAGCCTACGCGAATGTGTACCGAGACTACCGACGAAAAACGAACAGACAGAGAGACAGACAGACAGACAGACATCAGACAGACAGAGAGAGAGTTGGAGAGAGTAAGTGAGAGAGAGAAAGAGAGACAGACAGACAGATAAACAGACAGTCAGTCAGACAGACAGACAGAGAAAGAGAGAGACAGACAGGCAAGACATCAGACAGACTAAATAGCCTATCTTTGATCTGACCAATAAGAAGAATATATGCCTAGTAGTCACTTTTTGCAAGAAGACAAACAGCCAAAAATCTACCAGTTTCGAAAACTATTAATATCTGCTTTTGCAATAAATTATGTCGAGTAACATGAACATTGGGCACCGGAGTCATGTGTCGCGCACCTATGGCTTGTATAGAGACATTGAACTATAGACGGGGACTGTATGCGTGGAAAACGAGAGATAGAGACACACCCCGCTCACACACACACACAGACAGAGAGACAGACAGACAGACAGACAGACACAGTTACGGGCAGACAGATACAGACAGACGCATTTATTATTATTACAAGCATTCTTTAGTGCTGGATCTGTGCGGAACGGACATTCACCCCAGGACAATCACCCCCGGACATTCAAACCCCTTGGACATTCGCCCTTCTCAGACATTCACTCCCCCGATTATACGAAGAACATTTACTCCCCCGGACAAAAACCCCTATTCATTGTTGTAAATTTAACACTTTATCCAAGAAATCAAACAATCTGTCAAAGGACATAATTTCTATATATCTAGTTGGATGCATAAATATTGAATATAGTCGGTTACACGCATCTGCTGTTAACTACTGTCACTCACAATATTAAGCGCTGATGAAAATCACGAAGTAGTTACATTTGGTTAACAAACAGTCAGTGACACGCATGATTATCATCTGCCTTCAAATAGGCCCACCGTACAGTCGCAAAAAAATTGGGTAGTTACAAAGAATGCGGAGAAGAATAATAGCATAGCCTGTGAATGTTCACAGACGTGTGGTTTGAAGTGCAAAGGAACACTGAGTATGTATACAAGCTTGCAGGTAAGAGAAATTAATTGTAGGCCTATAAACTTTTAGACCTAAGCATGAATTTGTAACCTGCTATTTAACGAGACATTATTGAATAGGGTCTGGATCTTAAGGCGTCTGCATGATTTGTGTCTATTTTTGTATATAATATTAAATTTTTGAACATAAAGTCTTGCTCTTATTTAGTGCAGGAAGGTGACTGTCCTTGTCTGGTGAGGGGGCGATTGTCCTGGGTGAATGTCTGGAGGGGTGTGAATGTCCTACACCAAGATCTGTGGTTATGGGTACGAAGTGGTTGTAAGAATGAACTTATCTTCTTTTACCACTGTGCTCAGTTTCGACTGTTGGTCAAACAGGCCTACCCTGAAACATCGGTCATGGTCTATAGACAGCAACCACACATACATACGCATCATGAAGCATCCCTGTATACTACGCAATTACAGCTTGCAAACATTCTAGCTAAAAGTAATGTCAACCGTCAACGCCTCTCAGCTCAAGTTGCCAACTCTCACCACTTATCAGGCAATTGCGTCAACTGGATCTATTTCTGCCAGTAGTAGACCTAATGTCAACATCAGCTCTTCTCGGCTCAAGTTGCCAACTCGTACCCTGTATTGTGCAATTAGGTCTACTCACACCAGTTTTTACCAACAGGACCGTCGATCGCCAGCGCTTCCCGGCTCGAGTGTAGCCGACTCACATCTATATTTTGTCGCCGTTTGCGGCACCGCAGAAGCCCACGTCGTCGGACTTCCCGCAGGTCTACCAATCTTCTCGTAATTATGCTGACTCGCACCAATTTTCTCTCACGTCTAGCCGAAAACTTCATCATCGTCACGTCGCCGTCTCTTCAAATATGCACGCGGCCGGTTCAAGACGGCGTCCGGCTGGCAGGCGAGATCCGAGCGCTGGTGGGGTCCCCAGAGGCGCTCCGAATTGGACAATGCGACGGGGTCTGACAGTCTTCATTAGGACGGACCGCCAAGCCGAACTCCCGGCGTTTCACGCTTGCCGGGCAACGACTGGCATGAGTAATGGCCGATGAAATGTCATCACTAATGGTCTACCAGGTTATTTCCATATACAGAACGACACTTGCCCGTCCGAATCTGGCAGACGTGAAGGACCACGCCAGCCGTAAGCGCGCATAGTACTTGAAGGTATAGAGAGTGGTCGTCAGACTACACGGACGGTTGATAGGCGGGGTTCGTTAAATGTACCACCCGTCGATCGAATTTCGAAAACCGCATACCATTCCGCAGTCATCTATGGGCATTCGCCGCCTTCCCGCATCTTTCTTCGCCTCCCACATTTGCAAATGAACCGCATAAATGTTTCATTTCGAGTCGAATAGCAGTCGAATGGCGAAGGCACAAAGCACGATCGCTTCGAGTACGACTGAGGCGCCATCCTTAGATGTGACGTCAAAGCGAGAGCTGCCGCTAACGAGTAGTTTTGGAGCCGAGTATTCGGTAGAGTAGCGAGTACTCGAGTACTCGTTAATACCGAAGTGCTTAATACAGGCTGCATAGCTTCTACCGTAATACACTATAGACCAAGTGGACCACATAATAAGTTCCAACTAAAGCTCTGGCGCACCTATAAAGTTAAATCTCCAATGTAACAACTAACAAGCTACCGAACAGCCAAATAAACAGAATCCTTTTGTCTTTTTCGTTACACAACAAAAAATAATATCTAGGCTACAGAGAGGAGACGTCTGGCAGCCAATAGATTGCCTAGGAATAAGAATATGAGACGTCATCATGTCATGATGTCAGTAACTAGAAAACTGGAACCAGAAACTGCAATTTTCCGACCGGAAGGGGAAGCATGCGAATACTCGAGTAAAAAATTACTCGAATAACTTTTGGAGCCGAGTACTCGCGAGTACTCAGGTACTCGTGGCAGCCCTGATCAAAACACAAAGCTCAAAGGCTTCGAGTACGAGTGAGATGCGATCTCTATAGATGTTATAACGTCACAGCAAACACAGAGCTTAATTAAGCCAATCACTGAAATTCAGTCCAATCAGAACGAACTGCGTTCGAGAAGGCTCAGCGCTGCCTCGTGGAGATCCGAGAATTAGAAACAAGATGCTCGTCCTAGCGAAGGGAGCTCCTGGGTGTTGGACAACCAAGGTAGAACAGCAAAGTTCTCGCAGAAATGTTTGTACCAGGGTCCGTCTTAACTCTCGGCGCCATGGCTACCTGTCTTAAAGCTCTTTCGAATGTGTAGATTGCAGTCCAAACGTAAGCCCTACGTCGCGTGGCGACTCTAATCCGGTTCTACGCAATCCCCTCTTCCCCAAACTCTCAATCTACCCAACTCAATCGTCTGAAGCTATCCAAAGCTCATTAGCCCAAGGAGCCATACAAATAACCAGACATTACATCAATAATAATCACTTCCATCTTGGATCTTCATATTACTCGACGCGACAGTAGATATTCCACCCTGCAGCCACCCCCGATCATTCACCTGGCCAATTATATAGGCCTACGTCCTCGGTCAAGTACGAAGACACTGAGAGACAGACAAGCGTATATATGCCAAGCCATTCGTCTACTAGGCCTATATTCTGTTGGCACAAAAGGTACAAATTGAGAAAAAACAAATAGGCCTACTAGAATGCACGTAATACCCCCAGAATATCATTAAAATACTAGCTCGCGGACGTCTGCAAGGTTCAGCATTCCTTCGACTTGTCCTATGTTGTCCGCATTTTAACAAACCCACATCTATGGGGAGATCCTTAACTGACAAACCCCTCTCGCAGTCTTTCCCGATCCTCATTCCTAATACTTCCTAGTTCTCCAACCAAGTCATCTATACCCAGTGCTTAAAGTGCAAAAAGAAGTGCATGTTAGACGCTAGTGCCAAAAAGTTACGACCTAAAGATTGCAAAGTCAGATCACCAACATAACAATTAGTTGACGACAAATGGCTCACGCACTATGAGTTAAAGAAACAAAAGGGTCCACTGTGTCCGATAAAATAGAAGTTGGATTATGATAATAATGATGCGTAAATAGAAGTTGGATTGGTGAATGATATTCTTTCCAAATGGATGATTATACAGATGAAAGTAATGCTGAAATAAACGTTGGATAATCGAAAAGAATTCTTGCTTAAATTAAATAGAAGTTGAATTGATAAAAGTAGTTCCTCTTGCTGAGGCAGAGGCTGAATTTGCAAGCATTATTATCATCAATCCAATTTCTATTTGACCAAATACAATGGCCTAATAATAAAATTTTGGTCGTGAACCTTTTGTCTGTCAAGTGTTAACCAATTGTCGTCACTTAAGTCTGTTGATTGTGATTTAAATTGTACAGAGATTTACTTGCCTTGGTGAAAATGTCGTCACGGAGGCCAGTGGCGCCGGGGGAACGGACATTTGCCCGCCCCGGATATTTGTCCCCGGACATTTGCCCCCATGAGAATTGCCCCCGGACAATTCCACCCCCCTTTTGGGTAGGACATTTGCCCCCCGAACAATTGCCCCCTAGTGTGAAGTATGAACGGATGATGACAAGTTACATATTTAACTGCCATTATGTAAAATATATGAAAACTTATTATCGTTAACTTATTATCTTAACTTATTATCTTATTATCGTGTCGTACAGTAGACAGAGTGAGTCCAGTTCTGAATCTTTATTTATCTTGCTGGATACATAAATACTGCATACAATCCGTGACACGCCTTAATAAGCGGTGAAGGTCAGCTAGTAAGCAGCTACAGTTGGTTAGCAAACCGTCAGTGAAACGCGATAATCATCTCCCGTTAATAAGAGTGAGAGTGGGTATCACCTCATTATAGATGATAATCGCAGAATATAAGCGGTGATGGTCAATATCGCATAGAACACTCGTTATATACAGCAGCCGTTACATATCACTTGGTATAAAATTGCCTTATTGATTCGTCAACAAACTTTGTAGGCATTGGAACCGAACACGTGGAGTAATTAACAAGTTCTGAAACCAAAGCAATATGTAAACCCTCTAAAAATAAATATTTAAATATTTAAATAATAACACTTACTCGACATGGTCACATCCAAGCACACATACTTAATGTGCATACAAGCATGCATATATAATTTGGGCGAGCATATGATCTACACTGGGGAATGGGGGGGGAGGGCAATTGTCCTAGTCGGAAGGGGCAAATGTCCGGAAGGCATATGTCTGGGGCATATGTCCGGGGAGCAAATGTCCTACACTCGTGGCGCCGGCAACGCCTTGAAAGCAGGGGCAAAAGGCAAGTTTGTGAAAAGCGGTTCCCGTTCATTTCGTCACAGATCATTTCGTTGCATTTCATTTTGTCGCATTTTAAAAACTACACTAACCCTAACCCTGACCCTAAATGACCCTCACGATGCATAGGCCTAACCTAACCCTAGCCGATCCTCACGACGCACAACCTGACCCTAGCCGACCCTCATTTATGTCAAAAACATATGTCTTTCTTGAAATAATAATAATGATGACGTTGAATCACTTTTGCACTTGTGTATGATAGTAATGTTGAAGACATCAACCATGAAATTGAAATTCCTCAAGTTGGGTCCCTGCTAATGCATTCAAGTTTATGTGCAACTAATATGACCACAACGCAGGGGCGTAGTGGCCCACCGGGCTACCGGGCCCGGTGGCCTGGCCTGACAAGTTGATAAAATAATTTTTTTATTCTTAAGTTCATACTCACATGCTGTCACAGGAAATTATCTGTAGTCTGACTACGATCACTCCAAGGACATAATAATAGCCTATGCATCGTATGACATCATTCTGACTCGGTGTACATGACCATGCTGGCAAAAGCGTTACGGGTAGGTTATTTTAGCAGAGAACATCCCGCATGATTCGCATACGACCCATCAGCCGGGCAGCCTGGACCCTAGAGCTGTCAACGTCAAGCCGGGAGTGTTTGTATATAGATATATTCATTATATTTATTTAGGCCTATGTGTATATTTATACGTGTAATTATGCATAAGAAAGTAACTTAAATCAGTAGCTGTAGCATATATAGGCTATAGGCCTAGGTTTATTTCACTACAGCAATGCTACAACGGAGTAGCCTTATTCTGCTATCTTTTTGGTTTAGAAATTTCATCTCTCATTGGCCTCTAGGCCTACGTCATAGGTGCAGGCGAAGTTGTTCAATAAAAAACATATGAATAACCGTCTAAAAACTCAAGATAATTTGGAAGCAGTTATGCCTTTGTCGTGCGAAAAAGACGTGATAGGCCAGTTAAGCCCTAATAAGAGATTAGGCCTGATGAAATTGCGAAAAAGAGCAAACTATTAAAAAAGAATTTGTATAATGTATTAGAATTTCAGTTGTATATAGTAAGTAGTTATTCTTTTACATATTTCCACATTTTATTATTTTTGTTGTTGTTTTGATTAAATTGCATTTTTGCAATATCTATGCTATACATGTAGGCCTATCTTAATCATCGCATAGGTCTAACTTAGTTTCGAGCAGTTAGGAGCGTATTAACCTTCATGTCACACTGTGTATTAAAGTTTTCTATAAAAGTTAGCATCTAGGCCTAGCCCTCACGGGAACGAGCAATTGGACCACTCCCTGGACAAAGCCACCAAACTAGGACAAAAGCTCTGCGGTAAGAGGCCCGGTTAAACCATAAGCTCGCACAAGGACCTAGTACGTACAAACCAAGAACAAGATGTTATGATGAAAATACGTGTCACATCAGCTCATAACAAACGGCAGATGAAAATACGTGTCATTGAATGTAATTAGTAGGTTTATTATTTTATGCATGTTACAGGAGAAAAAGAATTCATAAGTTGACATGTCCTTTGAAAAATGGTTGATTTGTTCGATAAATTATTAAATTGACTCCAATGAATCAAAACACTTACGTAGATTGTTGTCTCGCTTTGTCTCGTATAGCCTATGACATGATAATTAGTTGCCCATTTTCATGTTTAAATAGAAGTTGCATCGATGAAAAATAATTCATGCTTAAATAGAAGTTGGATAGACAATAAATATGTTTCCAATAGGCTAGAAGCAAATTACATAACTTATCATCATCCGTTAAAGTTGAGTCATTGAGTTTGTTAGATGTAGGCCTACATCCATTTCTACTAATTCGTAACCATATTGTGGTTTATCAGTTTGAAATAAAACTAATTGTAAATATAATAAATATCAATATTAAGTTGCATTAACGATAAATATTTTGCATTCAGCCTTTGCATAGGGGGCTTGTGTCCGGGTAGCCTATGTAGGGGCAGATGTCCTACGGAATAACGGGGGGGTCCTTTTGTCCGCGGGTTCATTTCTGGGGGCATATATGTCCTACACTCAAATCTCACAGCCCCTCGACGGACCTATAACCTCAATGGCCTCCAAGATAGCAAGTTGCCCGGCCTACAGCTTTTCTGCAGTCCGCTCCTGCGTGGCACAACGATAGGTCTGGCTTCTTCTGGGCCCATACAAACTTGCTTTTCAAGAAATGTACAGAATGTCGAACATATCCATGGTTTTACCAGTAATATCAACAGAATGCCGGAAAAGCTTTTCTGCTCTGAAATTAATTAAAACATATCTAAAAAGCACTATATCTGATATTCGTCTAAGTAGTCTGACAATTTTGTCGATTGAATTTGTTCATGAAGAGTCCATTACCATAGGTGCCTTTGTGGATCAGTTTGGCTCTTGACATGGCAATTGTAAACTTGCTTTTCATTAAGTGTTTTTTAATGTGCATAGTCAATGCTTTACTTTTAAATAAAGTCATTCTATTTCCAAATATCTAGTTTGTTGATGTGAAGAATTCATGTTGCTCTATAATGCATGATTATACATGTATTTGGTCGATGTTACTGAGTGTAGAGGTATACCTGGCACTCAAAGTTTCGACAAATTCGGGTATCCAATTGACCTCCTTCCCCGGACCTCGGCCCTCTGATGGAAAACCCTGGAGCCGCCACTGGGTGTAACTTAGACAAATTCGGGTATCCAATTGGGCCCCCTAACGGGACCTCGAACCCCCCTCTGGATCCCTTTCTGGAAAACCCTGGAGCCGCCACTGGCTGTAACTGTGTTGCAAGGTTTATTTAACTACGTTCTCATATTTGAGATGATTAACGTCATCTAGCTGTAACTATTTCATTTCAGCGGATATATATAGGCCCCTACCTGTCACAGGGGCCATCCACATATTACGCACGCAGCGAGAGGAGGGGTTTCGAATTTTGGCGATTTTGCGTACGGGTGCGTATGGTGGGGAAGGGGTTCCGAAAACATATACGTACGCAAATATTAATTGTCTAATTATGACTTCTGCAATAAGGAATATGAACACCAGAACTGTAAACCCAATCACATACTATATTCTTGTTTAATCAATTTAAATATAGTATTAAACTGCTTAAAATGTAAGTGTTGTTAGTGTTTTATTTCTTCATAACAGTTAAAAAATTTAAGCTGTTAGATATGATGCTTAAAAAAATAAACAGCCTGTGGTAAAATCAATTCGTATAGACGTCTTTAGCTATTTAACCTTTGCAATGTAGGGGTGGGGGTAAAGCTCAAATGTACGTACGCATGGGGATCAACGAAATGTGCGCGGTCCAACAGGGGGAGGGGTCCGAAATTCGAATTTTTGCGTAAGTAATATATGGATGGGCCCAAACCTGTCAAGTATATGCTCGTTGGCACGCAGATCTTTATTAGTCAGACCCACATGCATCCATAGATATGAAGCAACTTCATTCTCTTATCATCGGAATTAAAAGTCTCATCGGTGCAGACCTACTCGTCAGAGCTTAGTTGGCTAAGGAATGCAGGTAGGGTTTACAGACATCTAGGATACGAGGACATGTCCTCCCTTAAGTCCTTTGTCCGGCAGGCAAAGCTAAATAGTAAATAAATGGCAAATGTCCGGATTATTGTAGGCCCATTTTTGATAGTACTGGGACTAATTGGCTATTATTATACAGCAGTTTTTTTTACAATTTACACGGGTGCAAGCTGCCCTAGTTCCACCAACTTGGGTTTAAAGTGTCAAACTGGCACTACTGGCATAGGCGGAGACTTGGTCGCGGGTTTGGGGGGGGGGGGACAGATGAAAAAATTTGGTTCAGGTCGGAAGAAATGTTAGTGCCCAATCATGGATGCAGCAAAAATAGGCGCGTCTCGTGCGTCTTCTCTTTTTCATTTTACATAACCCCGAGTATGTTTTAACCAACTCCTACCTCCACTCCGTACCCACGCCAATCACCAATTAAGAGCACACAACCATGTTCTGCCACCCAAAGACGACTCTAAATTTATCCCAAGATCATTATACAAAAACATTTACTAGTTTTATAAATTTATTTTAGCGACTGGCCTACTTTTGTTTATTGTCACTCGTGCAGGCCTAAGCATTTCTGCGCTATTGTAATATTGTGTTATTTCTAAATAAACGAATATCTTATTATTACTGCGGTTTGCTTACCGATGCTGGCTTATTTCAGAGATTTAAATCTCGGTTTAGTACGGTTCTTGCGCGGGAACCCTAAGTAATTATAATAATTATTATTAATTTAATAAAAACCTTATTACAGGAGTCTAATTTAACCGTCGGCAGCCACGCAGGGCGCTCATTACGTTACACATCTCATTTTGAACAAGACAAGTGTATAATGATGGCGTGGCATCCATTCAAAAGGACGAGCGGAGATGAAGGATCTCACAGGATCAGACTCTTGTTGAAAAATGAGGTGGCTCGAGGTAATATTACAGGCGTAGGCTATTTACGGTAGCCACATAAAAGCGTTTTCATTTACATTTGTTTGCTGTTCTGCTGAGTGTATTTAATAATGAATAGCCCAAGGGAGATAATTTAAGTTTGATCTTGATTAATGAAATAAAATAAATCGAACAGTGAAGGTCAATGCTAATCTTCCATGACTTGTGTATGCTGTAGGCCCTTACGTCTCTCCCACTCCAGCCAATCGACCAGTATACGTACTAGATGACGGTTTAGATGGTCAGAACAGCAATACTTGGGGAGCACAGTTGAGAGTAGATCTAGAGAACTGAAATGTGATGAGCACTTTTTTTATTAATACTAAAAATAGAACTGAGTAAGTAGGCCTATATTCTTCAATGAGATGCACTAGCCATGCAATGCACAGCGCCGTAACTGGCAAGCCTAACACATTAAAATAATAATGATAAAAACCTTGGCAATACTAAACTTAGCCAACCACGATGGGTGGGTGGGTGAGATTTTGAGGGACGCTGGCATGCAACCAGGATCGAGAGATGCAAATAAGTTGGCCCGAGCCTATGGCTAAAGTCGTCACTACCACAATACCGTATACGCGCTATATTCACGGTTATTCCGTCGCACATGGGATACGAGTCCAAATGGTTTTACATTTACATTATGCTACAGATAACGCTTACCTCCTCTAGTTTGTTGACTACTATAATAATCTCGCTTCATTTTTAACAAAAAAACAACGCTGCCGCTATACTAAATAACTCCAATATTCAAAGAGGCTCAATGCAATAAAATGAGTAAAACTTATGTTTAAGTTATTTTAAAAGATAGTTCGGTCTGTGTGAATTTATGCATGTATGTTATGCAGGCCTATAAATATTTTGTCAAGACTTCAATTCAATATCATTATAATTTATCATACCATCTCTTGCAGCATGTATATGATTGCACCGTCGGTTGCCTAGTATATATACCTCAAGCAAGCATCACCGCTGTGTAACCGATACTAGAGAGCTGACACACAGCTAGGCACGCGTTTACCAGACACGGCATCGAAACCCAGGCGAGGTCACGACCTCTGAACCTTAAATTGACTTGCAGGTTGGCCTCTTATCTCTCGGCCTGGTTTCTTGCACCTCACGATGATGAGACACTCACTGACCAGAGACAACCCACAAACCAGCCTCAGACATGAGATAGACAACAGCAAATACACGTTCAATCGCCTGAAATTTGGGGGGGATATAGGCTATTCCATCCCCTCAACTTTGGGGGGGGGGGCTGTCCCCCGCTGCCCCCCCTAAGTCTCCGCCCGTGGGCACCAGTCCAATCTACTTAAACTGATAGATCTAATAAGTTTAATATCTGGTACATCACCTACCCAAAGACAGGATGTATCAGATATAAAGCTGGTAAACAGCTTAATGTCTGTAGAATAAGATAACACTCTGATCTCAGCCAAAAATGCCAAGAAGTGATAACGATCATTTCACGAAATGCCTTCTATCTATAGGTAGGCCTATTCATAGCTTGTCAAAAAGTTGTTCAAAGAAACTAATCTTGCTGCGGTAATAACTGTTACAATTCGGTCATTAAGAAAGCGTCACTTTAAAATAGGAAAGTACATAAATAATAATGCAATTTATAGTTAAAACACAAATTATATAATATACATAATTTATGTGCAATGTAACCTACTTCCCATGTAAACTTCTGTAATCAATGCCACATTCCAACGTTGGGTTTAGAGATATGATAGTGCTGTTTAAATCACATTTAGTAAATAAGGTCAATTCTTCATTAAACCAACTTCATATGAGCAATAAATTTAAAGGTGCAGCCTTCTAATTAAAAATGATTGTCATGCTATATTGTTTGCCTGTGGAATAACACGATCATGCAGTCGTCTTTAATGGAGGAAGGAACCCTTGAAGCATGTACAAAAGAGATATAGGCATATTGTGCGTAATGAAGAAAGTATAATTGATGACTCAACTAACTACTTTGTAACATTATTATAGAAAAAGCCTGATTTCATATGTAGCTGTCAAAAGTGACTTCGTTTCTTTTTCCATACAATGCAAATTAAGTTGTGCCTGCTTCAGTTACATATTTGAAACTAAATGAATATTGTATTAAATTGGTTACTTAGAAGACCATGATTCCAAATGCATCCTCCTTCATCCCAATTTCTGGCTTTTCGTGTCCTCCATTGGCTTACCACGATTTTGACAATGCTGGCCACAGGTGGAGCAAAATCGCCCCACAAATTTCACGCCCTAGCATGGTTTTAACCATCTAACTCATGGGTTGACAGTCCAGCATGTTAACCACAATACCAATGCACACCTCCTAAGTTATTGTAAATATCAGCAGCATATCTCCTAGTCAAGTCTCCTGCTTTGCATAGCAAAGGTTTTCCACACAAAAAACTGAAGCAAGACATTTCAAAGAATGAGTTTCATTTCAACAAAGCCCAATATCGATATGAAACAAAAGCTTACATGAAATGAAACTAGACTTTTGGCACAAAGATGGAAAGTTTAAATTGAAAAGCCATAATTGAGAGTTTAAATAAATAAAACTAGACCTTCAATGTTATCAAACAAGCGTAAAAAACAAGATGTTGAACACATACATAAATGTGCCACAGCATCGGTGGAATGAAGCCAGACTTTTCGTGTAATGAAACCAAAGACTTTCGGTTTAAAAAGTCTTCAAATTTCAAGAAGGAATGATGTCGACTTCTGATCTAAGGAAGCCATGTAATGAGTATCATTGCTCCTTATTAGGAATCGAGTTCGACTGAAACGAAATCAGATTTCTGACACACAGAGCATCTCCTATCAACTGTAAATGAATTGTCCCTTCATGACTAAAAGTTACTTCACAACATTCATATTCGTCCAAATAGTACTTCCAAACACCACAGAGACGGCAGATTCTCCACGCTCATCTTAGTCCTGTATGCCCTCATGGTTAAATTCTCCGTAATCAGTCGTCCTTTTCTTTTCCATCTGTGTCTGCTGGAGTTGCAGGTCTGTCACCCTTAGAAATGAGACCCCCAACGGCATCAACTAAGCCGCCAAATACAACAGTACAGATGATTTTCTCAAAGGGGTGAAACGGATCATGAACACCCAAGATTATTGCAGAAATACTGAAGTAAACAAAAAAGATGACAACGCTAAGGTAGATGACTGCGAATGGGGCACTGAAGTAGCCCAGATGTTGACTGATGAAAACAATGCTTGCAGCCAGGCAGGCCTTGCTTGAGCTGTTAACAAGAAAAACACAATGCTTCATAATAATTATACATCTGGACAAACTTACACTTACACTAAAACGTTTACAAACAACTCTTATCACCTATATTTAACAATACATCTAATCAAGATCTCAGTTACTTCTTATAACAAACAGTGTCTGAAATGGTAATGCTAGAATGAAACATTAATTTAGACAAGTGTGCTATAAGTTGTTTGAAGTGCTAGGTTTTATTACAGAATTATTGTTAATCTAGTTAATAATACATGTATTTACAAACAATAATAGATTGTGAGTCTTTCTTGAGTTAATCGTATGCAATAATAATTCTGCCAATTGGTAGTTTGAAAGCTGATTAACTGAAAGTCGTCAACACTGTTCCAGAAAATTTATGGAAATCTACCAAATTTTTCCAAGTTTCACTCAAAGTTATGATAATCACAACTCAGGCATTGCCATTGACTTAGAGAAGAAGCCATACACACAGACAAACAAACACACGCAGCATGAGTGGCATGCACATTCAGCTCATTTTCATATGTTAATTAACTGTAACACATGCATACACTAATTAACGTCCTGATATTACTAAGTATAGCATTCTGCTTTACTTTAAGATGATGATTAACACTTTAACGACAAGCAGCATTGGGTTTCCCAGTTGCTTTTAGTGCACTCTCGTTGTTAAAGTGTTCATCAATTGCACCTGTTATTGAACCATTCAGTTATTTAGCATATGGTTGGCTTAAATTAGTCATTGGTTTACTCGCTGATGTTGACCTGGATTATGTTGTCATACAGGGCCATGTGTGCCCAGTGTTCTATTATTGGAACATAGGCTCAAACTTAACAGTTTTATGGAATACTTAAAAATGAATAAATCATAAACTCTAATTTGTTATTCTACAATCAAATGGTATAATATAAGTGAAGATGAAAACAACTCGGGCAAAAACGGATTAAAAGCAGCATCAAAAGTAGTTAAAAGTACTGCATGTTTACTATTTTAAAATTAATTTCTAAGTACTAGGCTCTACACTTCACATTAGTTTAAAGTTCATAGCTTCAAAGTACTATTCTATTCTAAAGTAGTCTGTGGTCATATAAACTAATTTAGCTACCTTGGGCGACGCTGAAGGCTGAAATAAGCATGCTTGAAACAATATTTGAACTCCCCAAACAGGGACACAAAGTTTCAGTTTCAGTAATTTACATCCGTATTTTTACTTTAGTTGGTGATTTAAAAAATGGCTCATGGTAGGCACAGCGAAACACTGCTAAAACGTTTCATTCCACAGTTATGTGAATATAGTAACTATTACATTGCCTACTCTAGAACAAATATTCTGAAAATATTCTTACAAAGATGGCTGCAGAATTTCATGACTAGATGGAGTCCAAACGCCTCTCACAAACCGCTCAACCACTCTCATGTAACAATAACCAGCTCCTAAACCAGCAAAAGATCAACAAGTATTGTCAACATATTTCTACATCAACTTTACTGCCTAACACAGCGTTTCCCAATCTTCTTTGGCTATGGAACCCTTTTAATCTTAAATTTGTTGGCAGAACCTCGTCCAAACTCTGCATATTTTCTTGTAGGTACAAACACTACAGAATGCAGACAATTATAAGTTTAGGCCTACATTATATTAATAACAACACAAAATCTCGATGATAATGACATATGAATTCTCTTTCATATAAAGTTATACACAGATGTTGAGCAAAAAGCCTCCATCTGTACACACTCAAGTTTTCAGCAGAACCTCTGTCTTCACCTCACGAAACCCTAGGGTTTCACGAAACACAGTTTGGGAAACGCTGGCCTAACAGATTCATCTATTTGTAAACAACAGAGCACTGCATCAACTTGAAGAAAAAAAACAGCAGTTACCTTGCAATGCTTGTGGATCCAAATAACTTATGTCATATGGATTGTAATTTTGGAATGCAGTTTTGTTAATGACCAACCATTGATCCTGGGCAAAGGGATCAACGCTGGATTGTTCAGCAGGAAATCTTAGTGAACTAACACAATAGATGTTCAGCATTGAGGGGCTAGAATCATAATATTACCATACACAGTATTATACCAATTATATTATAATACATTACCATACTGAACAATTCACAGCATATAAAACTGGCTTCCTCATTTAGTGGCTCCACAGTTTTGAGAAATTTTGACAATTTACATTAATTACTGGGTGTCCATTACTGATTCTTGTATATCCATAAAATTTTGAGATTTAACCTTTCATGACGCCAATCAGACAGGGAATCACATAGGTGCCGGGGTGCTTCTTCAGGGCGTAGGACACTCCGTGGTGGACCTTGTCCACTGCCTGAATCTGCTTCATACAGTAAACGATGACACGGATTGGTGGAAACTTACACAGCTTGTAGATCAAGTCGAATGGACTGTAATTTATCGCATACCTTGCAACAAAGGAAAATAAAAGGAATGTTTAGTAATTTTTAAAGTAATTTAACATTTCACAATATGAGGGTAATCAGACTGAACACAAGTAAAGGTAAGTAAGTAAATGTAAAATAAACAGAAATAAAGGCATGCTAACAAGGTAGGTATGTAAATTATGTAAAAATAAATATGTAAAGGTTAGTATGGCAAATACGTAAAGGTAAGAATGCCTGTTGGTGGTTGTTACAAAGCTGGGCCCTGATTGGTGGTCATGGATCTGCAAGGAGTGTTCAACTAAGGATTTATTCAGCTGTTAATACATCTGGCATTGAAATCATACTATATATGTCTCCATGGGCCAGCAACATACATGACGGTAAGTTTCATTATCATTAGTAGTAGCATACAATTATTAAGCACTACTATATAGTGACACTGAACAATTGTGATAGAATGACTTGTGATTCCATACACATAAACTGTCTCAGGAGAGTCTTGAACCAGTTCTCTCCATGTTACAAGGCAGGTGCTCTAAGCAATCACCTACTGAGTCCCATACTGTGGAAATTGTAGGAAACCTATTGTTAACAATGACAACTAAGATTCCAACCAATTAGTAGAAAATTATTTGAATAGATGAATGACTGAAAATATGGAGATCATTCATTTGCATTGCCTTACCTGTTCACCTCACCCTAACTCCATCTCCACTCACTGCAACCTTATATGCAGCCTGCATACATTACACAGATATGCATCAACAAAGTTAGGTAGCCCAATTAGTAAGTAATGTACTAAAAGATTCTGTGTAAGAATGCAGAGCAAGTAATTATGGCACAACTGCAACTGTCAAAAATCAACAGCACTAAGAGACCCAGGCAGCTTATCGTCAATAAGCAGTTTGAAAGGTAAGTTTTAGGTTGAGACATAAATAACAAAATCGACTAAGCAGAACAAACTGATGCAGGTAGAGAGTTCTGACTTTAGTTCTAAGAACTAAAGAAACATATTCACCAAAAGCAGTTCTGGTCTTTGATACGACCCAAGAAAGACAAACAGATGACCTCCGGGTGGAATAAAGACTGAAACTAAGTAAGAGTGAGTATTGCAGCATTTTGCAAACTAGGATCTCCAATCTCAAATAAATCCTTTGCTGAATAGTAAGCCAATGTAAAGATATAAATAGATCATCATCGTCGTCATCATCATCATTCCTTGAGTACATTGCCCGTGGGTGTCCAATGCAACTTTAATATTAATATATGATATATATAATGCATATTAAATATAATTTCAAAGTGTCTGTGAGGGCCATACCATATCTTCCCACCTCCCAAATCTAAGACATATCTGCCTTCATAGCATACAAGGTGATTTAACATGCACAACCAATTGATGAGTGACAAGTTACCAGATGGCTGTTGCTAGTAGCAAATCTCTGTGATGTTTAAATGGGGCCACGATGCCTTCACCGACTAGAAAGTTCGATAAAATGCTGCCAGCAAAACACATAAGCATGCTTGAAATCCAACAAGCAAGTGGCTGCTTCCTCGAGAAGGTGGTCGAACCTGGAAACAAATACAAATATGCTGGAATAAGCAACACACTCAAAGAAGTTAGAATGTGTTGTCAAGTTCGCTGCAGGTGGTGCTATGCAAATTTACATAATTACATAACTGGTATATTACCTAACATCATCACTTCTCATAGGCAAATACAAGATCTACATAAATATTCAGAATCCAGATAAACATAGACATAATAATATAAATAAATTGCTCTGGCACAAGAACACTTTTTGCATCCATCCATCCATCACTCCATGGGTTTATCCCAATGCCTTTTTGACAATTTTCTTCCATTCCACTTGCCTGCTAAGGACATGTATTTCCTCATTGCACCCTTCCTTGATGTCATCCAGCCATTCTCTGCATGGTCGTCCCTTCGCTGTTTGTCCCTCCATCCTCCCAAACATCACTTGCTTCACTAGTCATTGGTTCTCCGTTCTGCAGATGTACCCAAACACGTTCAGTTTTCCCTTCATTATCTGTTGTACAATGTTCATTTTTTTTTTAGTTTCTTTCAGATATTTTTATTTGAAATTTTCTGTTCACAGCCCATTCTTAGAATTCTTCGGTAGTGTTTCATCTCAAACGCCAGTAGTCTGTCTTGCCTTCTAAGAGTCCAGGTTTCACTGGCATACAACGCAACACTCAAGTTGACTCAACACACTTGTTAAGATGATGTCCACTTTGGTTCTTATACTATTGTGTTTGCTTCTCTATATAGTTCTGAACTGAGCCACACACTTGATGCCTTTGCAATTCTTCTTTGGATCTCTTTGCGGCAATTGTTGTCCGCTGTTAGCAGGCTACCCATGTAAACGAACCTGCTGACTTTTCTATTTCGACATCGCTAACCTTAACCCATTGTCCGATGTCTTCTGACCTCATGATCATTGCTTTCATTTTATCGATGTTAATCTTCAATCCTGCTGCTTCTCCTGTTTTCTCTAATCTGGTCAAGCTTTCCTGGAGCTTGACAATCTCCTCCTCCAACAAGTTCACATCTTCTGCAAATTTTAGGTTATTTATCCTTAGGCCTTGCACAGTAATTCCGCTACTATCCTCTTTAAACGAATCCATTATTGTCTCCAGGCATATGAAGATGAATGTTGTTGGAGAAATTGGGACGCCTTGTCTTGTTCCAACTGTTGTTTTAAACCACTCGCCTAGTTCTCCTCACACTTATACTACCGACTGTGACTTGTTTGCCTATGTTTTTTTTATCATTTCAACTATTCTTCTGCCTGCACCATACGACCTTAGTGTTGCCCAAGTGACCTTATGATTGTTTCTGCATACAAGGAGTCATTAATATAAAATGATTCCAATCAATTGTATTGCATTCATAAATTTATATAGCGCCTCTCCCTGCGTACACCAAAATACAGATATTAATGAGTCTTACAGCAATATCCTGATAATCCTTTAAGAATGATTTTTATGCAAATAAGTGAAACAACCCAACCCCAACCTGCATCGTCATTAACATGTGAGACATATGAAGGACACATGACAATATGCCCATATGGGCTTTATATAGCCTATCACATGTCAAACATAAGGGCTTTATATAGCCTATCACGTGTCAAACGTAAGACCCGCCTATGGAGATCAATGTCATAATTATGAGCCTTGTATAACCTATATGTTATGTTGATCATGTACCACTAGTTTAACTCTTTGATATTGGTTATATATTCACAACTGGATATTGAATATTTATTAAGTGAAGCAAGACAAGTAATTATATTCTAAAAAGCCAAATTTCACCATTTGAAGAAATTCCAAACATCAAACAAACTTGACAGAACCAGATATTTTTCATCAGATAAATTTTTATACATAAATTTTTGGAGAGGAATCTTCTGCAGCAGAAACATTTGTGCAAGTAGAAACATTCAAAACTGTATGTGCATTGTTCAAAATATGCTTGAAACATGGTTGAATAATATTCTAAGGACAAACGGTTTTAAAAACCGTAGTTTAGGTTGTTAAATTAGTTTCATTTTCTATATCATGTAGTTTACAGAGCTGTACCGATTAATCGGCCTATCGATATTAAAATTTTTTTTTCATTTTATAATATTATTTTCAGTCTTTAATAGCGACATGACGGCAGCAACATCATTGGGTCTGTGAAGGACAACATTCTATTCGCTTCCCATAGCATGGGGCTTCTACTTCAGACCACCCAGTAACCATTGCGCTGAACTGCTAGTACCATGGGAAAGTGTCTACAGCTGTAGCCTGTTGTGCAGAGTGAGTCACAGTGCCTGCTTAATTACTCTGGGCACAATCACGTCATTTTAGGCCAAATTGGCAAGTCGCAAAAGTGGCCTGTCCGGTGAGAGAATGGCATCATTGGCATGTTAGAAGAAGGCGTCTAGTTACATAGATTATCTTTCCTGTCCTCCATCATGCAAGGTTGACAGCGGGCGGTGTGCCTAATCAATACATGTATTGACTGCCTAGGATTAATTCCCAACAACATGTATATGTCTCCTACGGAGCAAGTGTTTGCTTGTATCACAACAATAGGCAGTAGGTCAATCTTTTAGAACCGGTCATCACCATGAAATAATCAATAAAATAATCGGGTATCAGCAAACGAATAATCGGCAATAATCGGTATCAACATAATCGACAAAAAGCGATATCGGTACACCTCTAGTAGTTTAGGTTATTAAATTAAATTAAGAAATACCAAAAACAAATTCAATCCAGCTTCCATTTATTTATAGTTCATTTCATCAATCCAGCTTCCATTTAGGTATATTTCTTTTAATCAATCCAGCTTCCATTTAGGTATAGGCTTACTTCTTTCTATCAATCAAGTTTTTGCATACATGACTTGTTTACATCCATCGTATTAGACATTCTTGCATCAAACTGGCTTCTACTCCCGCATGTAATTTTCATCAATCTAGCTTCCAGTTAGACATAATTCTTTTCATCAAACCAGGTTCCATTTCAGCTACAGTTGTTAATAAAAGGTTTCCTGTTTTCTAAAGTGACCATCATTTGTATATAAATAATTCAACAACCTCGAAAAAATGAAAATAATTTAACAACCTGAACTACGGACTGATAGTCAACAGTTCGTAACTTCCTATAAATGGGCATTGTGATGGTTGGTTAGGGTCAGCTATGGCGTCATAGGGTCGGTTAGGCTTAATATCGCCATTATCGTAAACAGCCATTTACCGTATAAGTAATTTCTGCATGTGTTTCGTGATCTCCTGCCGCAGAAGTAACACGCAATTTTTGAACAGAATGTTGATTGATTTTTCCAATGTATGGGATAACTTAGAACGAAATCAGAAACCTTGTCGGCAATGTATTACTTCTAGGGGTCTATACTTGCATGCAATATTTGTGATTTTCTTGTTGACGCTGCGGTCAATGAAAAATCGGCTGTGATTGGACGCAAGAAATTAGCCATGGAGTATGAATATGAGCGTTCTTTTTAAAGCTTTCTATCTGTTATGTATATAAGGTCGTTGGGATAGACCAACCCAACTGTTTCTCAACTTCCTAGACATCAATATTTTCTAGATAACGGAAATTATAAAACGGATAGCGTTATAATTGTCAAACGCCACATCGCAGATAGATATCCATGCTAGGCAGGTCTATACTCAGACATGCTAAACAGAAAAAAACTGCACTAACCGTAACCCTATACCTATAAAGTATAATTTTTATAGACTACACTAACCCTGATCCTGACCCTAACCGACCTTCACGATGCCTAACCTTACCCTAAACGACCCCCACGATGCCTAAACTGACACTTGACGATGTCCAAACCTGACCCTCATATTGTGCAGGTATACCATAAACTGAATGAATACGAAATGACAGAATTATAATTATTATTTCATTGGTAAGCCTATTATTATTACTTTGTATGTATTTTGTTGGTATTATTAAATGACACAATAAGCCTACATCACATCACAGAGTTCCCTCTACGGATATGTAGTCGCGGAAGGCAATCGTCTGGACGAAAACATTGCAAGAAAGTAAGAGAGATGTAGACCCCTAGAAGTATTACGTTGCCCTCTTGTCTTTCAGACATTAAACTTTTACTATATCCTAGCCGCAAAAGCATGAACCGAACCCTCGGTAAATGGTTTTCTATTCATCCCTTCCAATGATGTACCTGCGTGGCCTTGTGGGTGGGTATCGTCTCGAACCATCATACACATGACTATGTAACCGGCCGCATCAAAATACGGATACATCTTCAACCCAGTCACATAATTCGCAATCTCCAAAAACTTCGCTTGATCCATGATGCAAAGTAATTTTTCCAGGTAAGAATATTTCCAATAATTTGTAAAACAAATGATTTTCAAACTATGAAAACTGCTATCACAGATTACATATTATACTAATGAAATACAACTACGACTCAGACTGTAAATCATATAGCGCTATAATAGTATAGTAACTCATAATTATACTTTGCAAATTGCAATATGCAATGACAGAGGTTTGTTCCATTTATACTAACCTGTAAGGATTAATGGCCTATATCTATTAGCGCAATCTTAAAAGCTGCGATTGTGATCATTGAAACCCCAGATATAATAAGACGGTACTATCATCCAAATTATTTCCACAAGTCCCCAACTCTTGCACCTAAGGATTTCTGACTTAATGTTCCTTTCGGTTTATTAAATAATTTGAACACATGTCCCCGAGTTGCCTTGTTTGGGGCTAATTCAAAAGACTCTTTGACTGCATTGCCTCGCAGGCAAGTGGGCTGGCACAGCGGTGCACAGTCAAAATTTAAGCTTTTACTTTTACAATCCGTAAAAGTCATTCAAAATGGAGGTGCAAAAAAAGTTTCAAATTTCTCCGTATGGTACTGGATGGTTCTTTCCAATTGGAACTGGTGTTGCCAGTTCGGAGCAAAAATTTATTTTTAGATGATCAGGCGCAAAGCAGATATATACGTATACAGTGCAGTTAGCCACAATAGCAAGCAGTAGGAAAAGACGCAGATGGTTAGATGACGTCCTTTGTAGTAGAACCTGCTGTATAATCTGTGCTGCCATTTTGTAGCCATATTGCACTGAACGAGAGAGAGATAGTAGCTAAAGTTGTTCTGTTAGAGGTTAAGTTAAAAATTGGTCCAGCTTTGGTACGGTTTTGTTGATCTCGGAAAAGCCTACTTCTAGCAGTGTGTTGGTCTTGAAGATCCTTTTTCGACGGATCTAGAAAATCAATGAACACCAGTCTGTCGGTAAGACGATCACGACAATCGGAGCTATGCTATAAACCAGATGGACATGATTGAGCTTGAGGACGCAAATGTGACTGTGAATGTATTGATGTATAATTAGATCTCATGTAATTGAGTACTGCTAGTTGATGATTATCGTTTGCTAAATTATCTAACGCGCGCTGTTGCTTATTGGTTACAATGTAGAGAATATTTTAATATTTCTGTTACATGTATTTCGAACCCGGGTTATAATGTGAAAGTAAAAGTGAAGACTAGAAGCCTGTGTGACTTACTTATAGTAGTCAGGACTCAAACTTACGCATAATATTTTTGATCTTTTGGTCCGCTGCCATTGGTGAGTACGAAATACTTCCGGCGCGTGATTGACATAAGGAGCAAGTAAAATGAATCTTGGTATATGTCTAAAACTAAACTAACCCTAACCGACCCTCACGATGCTTAGACTGGCCCTAACCGAGCCTCACGACGCATAATTATAGCAAATTATAAGTTTTACTGTGAGCGTGTTATCATTGTATTACAATTGCTTGCATTCTCATTATGATATGTAATCTGTGTCTGCATACAAGCCATGCCCAAAATATTATGCATAGGTTTGAGTCCTGAGTACTATAAGTAAGCCGCCTGTGTATGTAAACAATATGGCCGCCCCCAAATTGGCTGAAAATAGAGCGCACCTAATGACACCAAGCGCATCAAGTAAGTAAGTAATCAAAATGCCTGACATTCAAATAATAATTAAAAGAAACAATCATTATAGTGCAAAGTTATTTTATTTATAGAAATAATTAGCATGTCGCAACATTAGGCGCCATAGCACACTTCCGACGGCGCGAGGGATTGCGGATATGGGGCCGATGGGCCGTCCACATATTACGTACGCAGCGAGGGGAGGGGTGTTTCGAATTTCGGCGATTTTGCATACGGGTGCTTATGGTGTGGGGTCCCGAAAATATGTATGTATACAAATATAATTTAGAATTATGACATATAATATAAGGAATATTGATTGATTCTTGGACAAAGATACTGGCTATATATTAAGATTATAAATATTTTATATATGGTAATTGTGAATATTAGGGCATAACCGTGTAGAAAATTTCCACCGAATCCGAGTATTTGGATGAACTAGTTGCCGGATCTGGGTATGAACCGAATAGTAGCAGCAAATCTGGTCAGCGACTGGCAGCGAGTACCACCCACAGGCAAAGCATATTTAACCTGCCACATGCCCAGCTACGGAGAACTATCTATAGTTAATGCAGAGTCTATAGCAATATCCTTCATGTAGCATATCGTCGCACTGTAGGCTTTAACAATATGTTTATTATTTAATAACTTTCTTTGTGAACAAAATTTAAAACCTTGTTATATAATTTGAAATAAGAAGTTATCAAAGACGTCTTTACTCTCTAATGTTTACCGAAAAGTGGGTGGAGCCAATTCAAGTGGGAAAATTACTGATTTGTTCGCTGCCTAAGGAATACAACCAAAAAAAATTAAAATATATAAATTAATATAATTATTTTAAAGAAAATTCAATGGAATGCTGAGTTCTTGTTTAATTAATCAATGCCTTATAAGTAAGTCCATTAGTCCTAAATTTATTTGAAGAGAAAATATTATTTTATCAAAAAAATTATTTTATAAAAAGTTATTTTTAGCTATTTGTGGGTGTAATATTTGCCATGGCAAATACTTCCAATAGTCCAATATTCGGCCGAGGCGAATGTCTGAGGCGATTTCCGGTTATGCCCTCGTAAATATCCGTTGTGGTAGAGTGATCACAATATTCCATGTTTCATTTATTAGTTGTGTTAGTGTTTTCAACCAAATAAAAGTTAAATTTTGTTTTCATAATTAGAGGCTGTTTGTGAATTATTACTTACTTTAGTGAATTTCATTATGCGATGTTGCTGGTGGGTTGTTGTGTTTTATTGTGTTGGAGACAGAGGTGGCCATGATGTTTACATACCTTTCGGTCGACAACCAATGGATATTCACAATTAATGTCATATATGTGTGTACTGTGTGTATGTATATATATGTATATATATATATGCATGTATATAAATACACATATATATATGCATGTATATATATACACACACATATATATATGTATATATATACATATATATATACATATATATATATACACATATATATATACATATATATACATATATATACATATATATACATATATATATATATATATATATATATACATATATATACATATGTATATATATACATATGTATATATATATATATATACACGGGTATCACTTGGAATATGACACCAATTGAAATTTGTCAATCCAGTACTATCAGAGATTTTTAAATAAATATAAAAACATTTGTTAACTACCCCTACTAAATAAATGGTGTGTGCACAGACAGCATTAGTTAACTAGTTAAAATGATGATTTATGTTACAGTTGTCTATACGTGTTGTCCTATGTCAAATTGGAACGGGTAAGCCCTGTTAGCGGGACCAATCGGTCCCCTGGGGGTTTACTTTCCCTATTATCCCTCTTATTACCGTTTCTCATGAATTCTTATTCTTGTGTTCAATTGTTTGAGATGGATTATAAAAACATCTGGTTATGGTTATCTGTCTCATTGTGATCAGTTGTGCTTCTTGCTTATCTGAACTTGTCTTGTTCTTTCTCATGTGCTCTCTCAACATACTGCTTCATTCTGTTTTGTATCATTTTTGTTTGACATTTCCTGGAATACTGTGTAGGCTGTGATGTTTAATGCAGTTTAGAATTCGTGCAAGTATTCTGTAGTTTTGTCAAGTATGTTGTACAGTGCTTTTGTGATTTTTAGCTCTCGAACACATCCAGTCATCATTTGATGGCATTGGTGTACCTTTGCGGCGAATTCTGCCAAGCACAACACGTGTGAGGTGCAATTGAGGAGGAAGCACAGTCACAGAATCTGCAAAGGAAATTCTTTTGCATTCTGTGGCACAAGCGTGGTATCACTACTCGGAGTAACATAGCAATACTTCGGCGCAAACGTGGCATCGCTGCAAGGAAAGCATAGCCAGACTTTTGCCATTTTGCTGCATTATGTGGATGATCATTGAGTAGACATCCTGCCAAACTGGACACAAGCAAGCTCTACATATTTCTGTGTTAGTTCATCACGAACTTCGCAATCATAAAAAAATCTTCGTTTTGCAAGAACTCGTTACAGAAGATGATTGTCATTAGTTTCCTGTGAGTCTTCAACATACTTAGAGCTTCAAACATCAAGTTTCAAGTCATTTCAAGTTTTGGTGCTATCATATTTGGACCAGTGTCATTTGTGTCTTGAACCACATTGCCGTGCTGTGCCATGCTGTCAAGCAACAAGTGTTGCATTGCTAATTAAGGAGTGTCGCATCACATAGCAGCGAAATTATAATTGACTCATTTGTTTCTTATAAGAGTGGTGTGGCTAAGTAACGAGTTACATTGCCAAGTAACATCACCTGTCCCAAACAGCATTTGCCTCTGCTCATTTGGCGCAATGCCGCCAACATCTGCGATGAAAGTTCGTAAACCAGAACCAGCCGAAATTGAGTTCAAAAACATGAGGTTCCTCATAACATACCGTCCTACAGATGCAACTATGGACAAGTTTATCGAAGTAAGTCGCTTCAGATTAATTTAATAAATTTCAATAATTTATTGATTTTAACATAAGTGAAAACTTGTAAGCACAATTTCAAGAGAAGGTTTATCTGCAGCACTCTCCCAACATAGCAGTAAGGACCCATGATCAAATAGAACAGACTTCAGAGTACTTTTATAACAAGGAAGGTGATGGACTCATTAGTTCGCTTCTAAAAAATATTTTAAAATGAAGACAATTCCAGGATACAAGGTCAACAATAGAAAAAATTATGTGCTGGGTAGTGGGCCTAGGTCGATGGATGACAACGATAACATGACTGGCAGGTTGTATGGACCTGTGACCAGGAACAGATGAGGTAAAAATACACTAGTATCTTAGATATGGATGAACCAAGTGTCAATTTCCTGCAGAGTACCTAGTATTACAAGTGAGTAGCTGAGTCCGAGTACTGAGTATCGAATATTTTAAAAATTCTCAAATAAAAAAATTTATTAGGTCACGAGATTTGGCTCCAGACTTCAATTGCTATTGACGATTTACAAACACGCTGCACAGAGCGCTCGGGCATGTTAAGCAAAGAAAGACACCCTCTTAACTATTGGCCACATTGGATGAATACAAGGTAAACATTAAATTTCAAATAAATGCAGGAATTTGTTTATTTTCTAAATTTTATGTTTTGCAGTATGAAATTGATAAAGTGATGAAAAAGTATGAAATGCAATTGTCGTTTTGTAAATTAAAAAAATCCGATTTTTCCTTTTCAATACATAAAATAATCGAAATTCCAAATTTTGTTTCATAAGCCGACTTTTATTAATATCCGCACCCATTGTTTATCGGAATCCAGGTAATGCCGAATACTACAACACTCGGCCAAGCCGTGTAGTATCCAAGCCAAGTTTAGGTTCATCCTCAATCTTGGATATGATGTGCACCAGGCAATTTCACATCAGAGTTTAAATATTATATTCAATGCATTGCAGTATATATAACCAGTTCAGCAAAGTATCTCATATAGACAGAGATATGGCCAAAGTTTTACTTTTCATTGATTGATTCATCCATGGAACAATTAATTATGGTTCTTTTGTTTGCCTTCACTTTCTACTCGTAATTCTTGGTTTTCTGTACTTCTCTTGATCATGTTTCCTCCAAATCCTCCTCTTCCTTCCCTTCTCTCGTCATCCTGTTCTTCATCGTCCTCCTCTCACTGCTCTGGATGTTCATCGGCCTTTCCCTTTGGTGGGTACCACATACTGTTCTCATTGCCGTCCTATGGTCCTCTAACTGGGTCATGCTTGTTTCTAAAGGTCACACGTGTTTATTTTGGCAGTGTGTTGAACCAGAGGCGCAGTGCATTTCTTCTGGCATGAGGGTGACCTTGAAACCTCCTCCCCTTTATCAGCTTAGCTCATTGGCCAGCTCCTTTCTGTCTGACTGGCACAGTGCCAGTCAACGCTTCAGCTCTAGAATAATTTCTCAGCTTCTTCCTTTTGAATTGGTATCCCTATTTCCACCCATTCTACTGCCTTAATTTCTTATTCATTCATTCCTCTCTCTCCTCTGCCTCACTGTTCTGTTTAATACGACACTTGAAATTGCTGTTAAAATTTTTAATTACATTTATTTACTTCCTCCTTCCACACTGGTGTAAGGTTGACTTCCATCTCTGTTGTCATTGACAGTGTATCAGTGGATACTAGTCAAGGATTTAATTATCTCATGTTTTCTAATTACTTTTATTTTGCACCATTATAGAAGTCTAGCAGTAGCATGAACTGACTTCTATTGATACCTTGTTTCACTATAAAATACATTGATCAGTCAATGGTCACTTCAAGTGACAATGTAATTAGAAATTGTGATCTGTTCTATGCATTTGGTTATATTGTTACTGCTTTCCACTGAGCCTGTTAGAGGGCAGTAATGACGTACACAGTGTTTACAGTGAGTTTGTGCAACCCAACTGCTGCTACTGCTGCTGCTTCAAGTTTTCTGTGGCATAACTAGGTACAGCTGTTACTCAGTCATTTGCTAAGTTCATTGTACTCCTGTTGATTCCTGGAAATAGACCATGCTCTCCCCTGCATGTATCTGCCTTTATGTCTGCTTGCTTATCTGTCTACCTGCTTGCTTCCTTGTTTGTCTGTCTCCCTGAAAACCAGAAAACTCAGTTGCCACCATATTTCTTCTGAAACAAACGTTGCCACTTATCCTTGGATAGGCGCTTGTAAATGTTTGCTTACCTGTGTGAAGCAGATAAGCCACTTGTATGACTGGTAGCTAGCTGCTTGTTTTAGATGGAGCAGCTGAAAAACCTGCAGTTTCCAAGTTGCTTATGTTTCCGCTGTGTTGCATGATTGTTTAGTGGTTGGCAAGTTGAGAAGTTGTGGATTTAAGTTCAAGACAAAGCAGATATTTAATATTTCTTCTCTTCTTGACTAAGTTGTCATTTAGACTTTTATCATTTATAAAGCATTTATAATTGAACTTCTGTCATTCAGTGTGATCATTCAACTGTTAGCTTAGAGTTTTATTGACATTATTCACTCTTGCTATTGAGCTTCAAAATACCAAAGAAATGTCAGACTTGTGTCAGAAATCACTTGACTATGGCATGTGGTCCACTAAGGTCACCTCCAGCATGGTTGGTGTTGCAGAACTCATGGTGTAATCTGTGGCATTTGGCACCCTCCCCTTCCAGTCCTCCCTCCTTCACCCTCCCAGTCCCCGGCTGCTCTTGGTATGCCAACGGTAATGAATGGATGTGTGGATAGTGTGACCAAAAAGTTTTTGACAAGAGCTTGTCTTGGCACTTAGGTTGGACTGCAGACTGGAATGAGCATTGAACATAGACAAGAGGCTGAGCACTAGTAGCACTACTTTGTGCACTGGATGGTAGCACCATATAAGTACATACCACTAGTTTAAAGTGCTTAATTTATGGAGTATACCTAGATGTTGTTTCTAAATCTTGCTTTGATTTGAACTCAGATACATTAATTTGTTTCAACTCTTACAATAAAAGTCTCTCATAATAATTTGGAAAATAACCAGCATGTTACAAAAGGGTTTGCAGTGGAGGGCTGCTGAGACTAGGCTCTAGTTTTGACTGGTAACTGTTTTAGTAGGCTTTTTTGATGACCTTGGCATGTGTGTCCTTGAGAGTTTATGTGTATTTTGCATTGCATTGGTTGGAAACAGTTGATTAGCTGGAATGTTTGGTTTTTCCAGGAACTGAAAAGGCACAATGTCAAGGACGTTGTTCGTGTCTGTGATCCATCTTACAAAGTCAGCAAACTCACCGATGAAGGAATCAGCGTTGTGGTTTGTTTCCCACATTAGTCTCTGCTGACACCAGACATAATGAATATATGTTTTGATTAGATTGATCAAGCAAGTTATGTGCATGCTTGTATGTATGTATGATTATGCCGGATTATATATATGGATGTTTATCAAGTATATATGCATAATAAATAATAATCACTCATTCAGTACAACTGAAATTTTATATTGCCCTTCCAAAATTTATGTATGTATGTACCATGTGTAAAAGTTGCGTATGTGGGGGTGTGTTGGTCATTTATTCCAGACATTTATATACGGTTCCTCTGAAGTACCAAACAAAAGTGTTGCCTCTATGTATATTTGCATGTATGTTTGTGGTGTGTAATTATTTGCATGGAATGACTTTGACTCTGACTTCACTGGCTCTAATTCTGACTTCACTAATTCGACTTTGACTCTGACTTCTCTGGCTTGCCTTTAATGACATCTGCTGCATGTCACCTACTTTGAAGTCTTTAATCTATTCAGGAGCACGGTTCCTAAATAGTCCCCAATGAACTTCCTACCTGCACCACGTTTTGTCTTTTTTTTTTATTTTGCTCCCACCTTGATTTGCACACTTGGCCATCATGTCCTTTGCTAATAGGTGTTTGTTGTCTTGATTCAAATATGTTCTAGTCATGCCTTTACTTTTAAAACCTGACCATGATACCAGCAGACCTATCTCCAACCTCAATAACATTTCCAAGATCCTTGAATGCATTTGTGCATGTATTTATATATATATATAAATAAATATATGTATATATATATGCATGGTGTTTAAGTATGTGTGTATGTATTTATATGAACAGAGCGATGTTGTTGAGAGATGTTATCAGAAAGGCATCAGACTCCTATGGGCGATGAGCCCAGTGCATTGATGGTTGCTGATTGATTGACTGATTGTATTTGTTTATGTTTACATTTGTTTGAATGTATGCTTCTTTTTGTCAAAACAGGTGATATGGTGCCTTTTAGTAAGTCTGAAAATTGCCTTGTGAACTATAAAGAATTCAGGCTTTGTCGTATATATATATACTAGTTAATGTATGTAGTGCCTTTGGCAGAACAAGATCTTCAAACATTGCTGTGAAAATGACATTGTTCTGTGATGCCTTACAATAGGACTTGCCGTTTGATGATGGTACACCACCCCCAGAAGAAGTTGTGACAGAATGGTTCAATTTGCTAAGGAAGCGGTTCACCGATGACTCCAATTGTTGCATCGCGGTCCACTGCATTGCCGGGCTCGGAAGGTAGTTGCTTTGAACTCATTTTCTTTAGGGGGCAAATCGTGGGAAAGGGGACAACAGACAGATGAAGACATGGCCCTGGAATGAAGGGAAATTGACTGGATTAATACTTTAATGTTGAGCTGCATTGGTTTCCCAGTCACTTTGTACGTGCTCATCTTTAAAGCATTAAGGGGCTTCATCTGCTGTGACCCTTATTTTATTGAGGACTGCACCTTTAAATTATTGCCACTCTATCTAACTGATGGTGTAAGTAAAAAAAGGTAATGATAAATCGGAAGAACTAGAAGCAGTAAAAACAGGTTCATCAAAGAAGGTTTGATATTTCTGCCACATGTCTCATGGTACCATAACTTTTTTATAATTTGTCTCATTTGCCATACCTGCTTTGTTCCCTGTCCTCGTGGTGCCCAGCCTTTATTACTGCCTTACTCTATAACAGCGGTTCTCAGCCTTTGGGTCGCGACCACAACAGGTGCTGCCTTACGATTTGCCATTGTTCTGTTAATTAAGGATTGATCATGCTGTTATGCATGAGGTGTATGGATCATCAAATGGTAAGAAATAAAATGCATGGTAGTAAAAATGGGGTGAAGGCAGTGACCCAATACATTTAATAGCTAGGGTCGTCGTGCACCTTTATAATTGTTATTAGTGGGTCGCAGGACTAAAAAGGTTGAGAACCGCTGCTCTATAGTGCCACATCTGTGTTATTGCAGGGCTCCTGTTCTTGTCGCCTTAGCCTTAATTGAGCTCGGGATGAAGTATGAAGATGCTGTGGAACTAATTCGAGAGTAAGCATCTTTTATTTGCATGATTAAATTTACAGATAATGGTTTAATATTTTCCTCATTGTAATTATCTCTGAATTCGATGACAATGCATTATACTTCTTAACTCTTCTCTTTGTCTATCGGATTTGCAAGTAATTATCAAAACATACACTATTTTGGGATTTTAATGAATTACTTATTACTCCTGGGTATACAGATTTTTGCTTTTGCTTAGAGATTTGAATAATTGACCAATAGACAACCAAATAATTTATGTTGATTGATTGATTGATTTATTACAAAGAGGTTTTGTTGAGGTTCTCTGAGATATATTGAATTGTTTATGAGCAACAGGTGGCTGTATGGGTGTATTGTTTGATTGATTGATTGAACCAACAAGAAAAGGTAGTGTTAGTTCATAAATCAGAAGGCAAGTCAGACAGGCAAGATTTTCTAAATGCCCATAATATATGATATGAGAAACCAATAAATATATTCAGTTTAACTCACCTCCTGATCTAACAATTCCCAATTTGACCCTCCCAGGGAGCAGACCTACTGAAGACTTTGGACAAGTTCTTAACACATGATTGATTCTCTTCCTAAGCAATCAGATGGAAGATGAGATCCAGGGTTACATATAATAATGTTTTTGGTAGTTAATGTTGGATCTGATTAATCACTGCTCTTGTCTGTCATCATTGTTAAGCAAATGCTGATAATCACCAGATGTAGGCATCACTATGCTACTATGTATGCACTTTTGTATCTCAGCACTTCATATGGGACCTTCATATAGCTCACAAAGAGCTACTTAAGCTGATAAGAATGCTGGGAAACGCTGATGCTAAACCAAAGCAAGATATTTTTCTGCCATGAATTTATTGAACTGCAGAAAGTGTAAACTCTACAGTTTATATAAAAAGGAATTTAAACAAAATTATTTGATTTATGGGATTGTGTGCAATATTTAATTCATCTAGCAATACTTAAAAAAATAGATGGTGCTTGGTATTAGGTTTGAGCACCTGCCTTGTCCGATGACGCAGGATTTGTGGCTACGACTCATATTGGAGTCAATTTGTTTTATCATGTTCCCATCCCTAAATTTAAGAGACAACATATCCTTCGAAGCTGGACTTATTCTCTTGTATATGTGGTATGGATATCTTGATAGCAGGAAGCGTACGAGATACTTTCTGCTCTAAATTTATTATTTTTCTCTGTAACTGACAGGAAGCGACGAGGTGCTATCAATGCCAAGCAGCTAGCCTACCTAGAGAAATATCATCCAAAGTCTCGCCTGAAAAACAAGAACGGAAATGGGAAATGTGTCATCATGTAGCATCGCTGACCGATCCAACTGAATCGTCCTCTGTCACGAGAAGCTCTCTGCGATCATTACAACCGTCATCTTCATTTCTGGAATTGAATGCACTCTGTGTCCCAATGGGGACTTGGTGTAAACTTCTCAAAAGGCCCAAATATTTGATTAACTTCAGATACCATTCAGTTTATGTCTCAGATTGAGTCCATTTCTTACAGTTATAAATGATCTCATATATATATATATATATATATATATATATATATATATATATATATATATATGCATACTAATTACCACAACATTTACACTACATCTAGCATCAACATCAATTATATTAGGAATAAATGTCTTGGTAATATCCCTATTGCTATCCATTGTTTTTGTCTCCAACATTTTTAATTAGACTCGGTTACTTTTGCCAGGCTTTTTGCATTTTGAGCCACCAATTAGTTTCATCATGCCACATAAATTTAAGTGACAGCCAGGCTTTGAATCACCACTTAGTTTCATTGATTGACTCAGCAAGTGAGGAGGGTTTCCAGCATACATGTGAGCCCATTCATTTCTAGAAGAGAGGCGATGAAATGGCGGGAATGTATAACTCAGACCTCCAGAGTTACTGAGAAGTTTACTCCGGTTCTCTTTGTGCTTTGTCTCTGGTGTTTAGGCTGGTATGAGTGGTGCTACAAAAACATCGCTGGGTCATTGGCATGGCATGTTGCAAACCCTTTGTCTTGTATGCTCAGATGCACTATTTTTGAAACCCTGTTGACATGAACAGAGGTCATTGCCAAAGCCTGAGATTCTTTTTAATGGGGTTTGAAGCCTTTGTACTTCCAGATCAACACAAGATAATTTTGCACTGAGTCTGTGTTGTAATGGTATTGGTCTTTCTTTTTAATCTGTTTTTTGAAAGGCATGGTGAGATTTATCTAATATCAAATTTTCAGAATTTGTTACAAAGGTTTACCATTTAGTTACAGGAGTACCATTGTACCTTTTACTTACAATAGTACACCTTTTTGCACAAGTACTCCTTGTGTGTACGAAAGTAAATCCTTTCTATTCAGGAGAACATAATTTATTTGCTAGAGATAATAAACCCTTTAGACCTGGCCTATGTGGGTTAGCTTCAAAATCCAATATTGAATTCAGTTTAATAATGGATTGACACCTAATGTTTCTATTGTGCAATGCTACAAATTCGTCAAGTTTAGATTTGCTTAAGTGCATTGAAAATCACACTATTTCTTACTGGTTTGCCAGCATAAAGCAGCAAATATGTTTGATTAAATTTAGACAGTTGAGGACATCTTTACTGTTTGAATGAGGTGATCTGAATGCTTTTGATATGCAATTTATTTGGCTAGTAACGTGGATGCGAAATTTGAGTTTTTGACCCGTTTTTTCCATGTTGAAATGAAATTGCACTGCTTTCAAACCCAATTTTTTTGTTTAACGATTTAGAATTTGCCAGAATAGCTAAACAGGATTTGTTGTGTTCAAATGTGCCATCAGATTTGTACAAAAGGTGTGGAAATTTGAGGCAGAAGTTACGACTTGTCTTTGCGCAAATTTCTTGACAAATTTAATTTCAAAGCATAAAGTTAGTAGTCAGGCTCATTTAATGAAATTTAATAAGCAGACACTTATTATAAACAGCGTGAATCATTGTAGCACAAATTCTTCTATAACTTGCAAAGTACATGAATCCGAATTTTATAATGCAACTTTTGCAGTAACACAAACCCCAGAAATGTCTACAACTGGGAGGTTCGACTGTAATTATGACGTTGGGCTGTACTCACCCAGTCTTGGGATTTTAGCAGATCTATCTCTGCACCATGACGGTTTTGTATTTGACCTTTGCTCATGCGTGACTGTGGCATATGCACAGTTAGCCATATCATCCAAGAAATATATCTTGCCGTTTATGACCGTTCGTTCCAGGTTGTGGTGATGCTTTCGGCCCTGGGTTTCTCTCGTTCGGTCCAAAATTTATTGAAGCGTTGTGTGTTTTAGCCAAGGTTATTTTGAGTCGCTGCTGTAGGTTGCATGTTGCAAAAAAATTATTTTCATTAGCAATCATCTTTTTGCCAGCGTATTCATTAGTCGGGTTGTTGCAAAGTATTTTCGATGACTTTACGAAGCCATAGGAAAGGCTGTGAGATGCATATAAATGTGGCAAAGCCTCGATGTGTTGCAGGCTTCCACATTACATGCAGTATTGAAGCCTATGCGTATTTTCCTATTATCAATATTATTAATGATATTATTTTCTATAAATATTCCTATATTTTTTTATTTTATGCTTTTTATATTCTTAAAACTTATTATTGGGTATTATACTTAACGATGTGTATGAAACATTTAATGTTATAAATATTATGGTTTGTTAATTTTTATTTCCTTAAATTTGTACATGAATCTTAAAATATAGAATTGTTGTGGATGTAATCTATAGAAATTTAGCATACAGTACATATAATTTTTTACCAGGTAATATATTTTGTGGTTCTAATATAATTTGATAATTTCATTAACAGTGCAATTATTTGAAATTTTATTGTTACAATAAATAAATTTTCATTATTTTAATATTGGACTAGTTATTATCACCACTGAGAGCATTTGGGAATGCTAATATTGCTATTAGCATTATTATTACTATTTACTATTAATGGCTTAGTCTGCTGTTGTGTTTTAATTATTATTGTTAATGTTCATTTTGTGATTGTAATTTTCATTATTTTAAAGGACTGATAATTATTGTTTTTGACTCCATGTTGATGGGGCTAAACAGGCAAGTAGTGTTTTTGGACTGTGTAGTTAGTGTTTTGTGGTGTCCTCGTTTTTGCTATTTGTGTTAAAAATAGTATTTGTTGAAGAAATTGGATGACCTTAAGTTTAAGTCATTTTCAATCTGGTTTCAGTGTTAGTCTATGCTTTACAAAGAATTTAGAAGATTATTGGTCTTTGGTAGCAGCAAAGATCATGCTCAAATACAACCAGGAGTATTAAATATAACTGAAATGAAGCCTGAATTAATGGCCTAAGTTGGAAAAGCCAGTGTTTGGAAAAGTTGATTCATTGGGAAATTGGTCATGAATTATTCTATTCATAATTCCTCAGAAAGGCTGCATATGTCACTCAAGAGACCTGTTAACTTGCAGACTGTATAAGTAATTTTACTTATAAAGGCTTTTATCAACACAAAATAGTAAAAGTATATCAAGTTTGACTCAATTTTTTGAAGTTTCATGTAGATTGTAGAAATTTATGTACTTTTACTAAGAAACAGCTTTACTAGTATTGCCAGGAAAGCATGCAGTTTTCACGAAGGGTCTCAGCAGTTTCCCAACTAATTCAATGCCAGCATTATCCGGGTTTTGCAGACGATTACAATATCGTCTTTCATCATCATTGGCCTCTCTGATTGATGTTGCAATTGATTGATTGCAAATTTATGTATATAATGTCAGGAGACAAGTTCTAATGCAGCTGATAGAAACAATTGTCTTGGTTTAACAATCAATGTTCTTTGTTTTTGCATGATATTGCATTTAATTTATTAACACCAGTAATAATAATAATATTTTAATTAATACTAATAGTTGTAGTAATTGCCTTTATACTACTAAATTACCTGTGCATTTGAGAGCACAGATTTGAGCTGAATTACAATCACAAAGTGGCATGGTGGGCATTGGTGGTCCATTCGAAACGGGATCCGTTATCTAATCGATCCTCAGATCTAAATTTTCTGACCTGGTTGAAATGAGTGCAATAAATAAAATAAGTCATGATACTTGTGAAGTCAGAGTCGAGGACTTGGAAGGTAGTTGGAAAGTGGTGTGGTCTTGTGTGCTCAATGGAAAAAATGCTGTCTGGTAATTGTTAGTCTGCAATAGTATGGGGCATAATCTATATCTGTTATATGCCACCATAATATAACTGGAATGATGATGATGATGATAATGGTGGCGATTGTGTTGATGATGTTGATGATGATGATGATGATTATGATGATTATGAGATATGAATGATAATAATCATTGTAGTTCTGCTAGATAGCCATGTTTTAGTACCTTTGAGAGGTTAAGAAAAGATGCTGTGTAAACACTGAGATACAGACAATGAGTACTATGTTACTACTCTCAGCAATAATTCATCATCAATGTTAAAAGTATTTCTGTGTTTTATATGTTTGTTACTGGAAAGTTAATTCGAATCATTGGATGCTTTTGAATGTGGGAATTGTATGTATATATCAGAATATTTATGCTTAGCTCGCGCCTTATAAGCACCTCTTGCAAGCGCTGAATTTATTCCGAGTGGCATATTAATTTCAAGTGGCACACCAAGACTTTCTTAGAAAAGGCGTTGACTGCTCGTGCGTCTTCTTCAGGCAAGAAATCCTTTGGCTGCAGGACTGAAGTTTTGGTAGGTGTCCTTCTGAGGGTATTTGGAACAGAAGGTGTGTACTTGCCTCTCTTACAGCTCTTAGAGCTTTATTTGACTACAGATGAAGATTTGAAATGAACTTTAGCCTCATCCAGGCTGGAATTGATTGAGTGGCTGGTGGATTGGCTGATTGAGATTGATTGACTGGTTGAGGTAGCTCCATTGCTGGTTAGGATGACTGATCAAGATTGATTTAACGATTGATTGGGTGATTGAGATTGGTCAAATGACTGGCTAAATAGCTCTTGGAGAGTTATTGATTGGTTGGTTAACAGTATTTATATTGGCCAGTTAACTGAGTAGCCAGTTGAATCATTGCATCAATCAAAGTATGTATTTTCTGTTAACTGGTCAATTTTATATATTTCAGTAAAATTTATGCAATCAGCTGATTCCTGCAGCCCTGCTTTCTAATTGAATAGTAATTATTTTGCTTATGTTGAAGGTTGCTATGCCCCAACAGTGGATTGAGGTCAGGATTCATTCTCAAAAGGGATGTATGTGTGAATGTATTTATATATTCACCATTCAGACACTAGCTATCGCCTTTGAAATATTCTAGATTTCCATGCCATCTGTCAGCTGTCAACGGAAATCCGTCGGCTGGTTCCACGCGTATGCGAGGGCCCGCCACCGGTGACTATGAGCTTACTGTGCACTGTTTTGCTACCTGATGTCATATAGTCATTCGTGATGACATTCAACTTCATCTATGGGCTAGAGCAGAGGATGCCTCTGATTAGACATGTTGAAGGAGCAATATATAAATGTTCAATTACGATTTTAGTTTTAATATGTAACTTTTGTTTTGCCGGTGTCTGATGGTCTAGGCTTAGACGTATGGTACACCAAAACCAAACCATTGTCGAGTCAACATTTTCAGATGATCAGTCGACTAAGTAAGACTGTGGAAAATAAGCAATTTGAATAGAGTTTTGTGAGTACTGAAAAATGAGCTGTCTGCATTATTCGTATTTATAGTGTTAAAATTCACTACTAAAAGAAGATTGATCTCTAGCAAATGATGATGCTCAGGTAACCTGAGAAGTCGCTTGTGTCTGACTGATCTTATTTGAGCTGGAGAACTTCCTGATTATTTGTCTACAAAGACTACTTCCGTGCAAGCATCATGCTATGACGTCATGAGACCGTCACTCATGTAAAGATGAACTTTGCATTCTTTTTAAACTGCAGCATCAGTAAAGTACTTTTGTGAAGTATTAGAGGTACTATAAAAATGCTAGTATGCATAAGTTTGATGAAAATATCCACCGATTCTCTTACGATGTTTTCGAGGAGCTTCCTGAATGGAAACGTCCATATGCCTGGCCAGTTAATGTACAGTTGATGGTGCCCTAAAATCTATTTTCGAGGGCCATCTAAACCTACTGCACTATTACAATGATGCAATAGAAGTTATAAGGGTGGATTATAGAGTAGATTATTGGAAACTACATATTTGAATGATCATGGTTATGATTAAATGATGGTTATGATTTTTAAGCATCTCATTTCTGATCTGGGTCAGAAGTGCACTTAAATCCATTGACACTGGTTGTGCATATCACTTGTTGACGAAAAAGGCTTTCAGTTGTTGTCGATTTATATGACATTCTATTTAAAGTCTAGGAAATTAATTACTTCTTTATACCTCATGATCACATGAATTGCTGACATCAATCTGAAAGCAGATGCACTGAGACTGAGTGAATTAAGCTTTTTGCTTATGCTAATTGTGCGAATTTGGTCGAGACAGCAGGAAACTAGGTCATGCAGACTGCATTGATAGTGATTGGTTGACTTGCAGCATTACTATATTAGCTACAGCTTTTAAATATAGCATTGTGTGGTGTGGTTTCCAGTCTTACTTTAAGACCAGGGTGTATTTTGGGTGGAAAGACTTGACCCAGTTTTCTGGTGTTTTTTTATAGTTTGCAATATTTCTCTACTCATATTTTGCCCATTTTAAAGTCCTTTGGTGATGGCTATGAAAAAAGCATATGAATCGTTTATTTTATTATGTATTCAATCATTGCATATTATATCCAGTCTTTGGTAATTATCTCCAGTTATTATATTAATGTAGAGCTGTTACATAGGTTATGCAGCTTGAAGTTGGTTTATATGAAGGTTTAGGAATAAAGGAACTTGGATTACTAAGAAATAACTGTGACAGGAGGAAGCGAGGTCAATCTGTAGTCATCATTGACAATGATTGGTTGGCGATCTGTGACTGGCTTTACATTATAGCAACTGGATGTCATGCTTTCCAGTCTGCTGTGGGGTTAGCATGTGCGTTGACCCAGTTTCCTGCTTTCCATCTGATTGATATTTGTTGACTTCCTCTTGTAATATTTGGCATTCATGATGGTGATGTCAAACTTATTTGCTTAAGTATGTACGTTTGTGTTTGTCATTACAGCTTGTCTATTAATATTATTAATGCTGTTAGTTTGATTAATTAGTCATTTTTATCTATCAATGTCTGGCAGTGTCCATTGGTGCAAACCATAATTGGGTCAGTGTCTGTCTGGAAGAGTAGTCCACTAAGACATACAAAATATCTCCATATTATTTAGTGACCAGTATTAGTATATATTTACAAATGCATATTTCTGTGGAAAGTAAAGGCTTTCGTTGACTACCTGGCTAAATATTTTGTTGGGTTCCGTTTGTATAAACAGAAACTAGTTTCAGATTAATTGTAGTGAACCTGCAACTTGTAATCAACCTTGAATTTAGAAAATAAATTTGACTTATTTTTTGCAAAACTGCTACAGATATGGTTTTGGGGAAACCATTGTCCTTTCAACTCAGGGTCCAGAGTTGAATTTATCTAGTATTATCATGCAGCCAATGTGTGTCTGGCTGATTGTTCAACAGCTGTTTTCTTCTATGACCTCAGCCAAAAGATCTGCCAGTATCCAAACCATCTTTTATCGAGCTTCTTCATGAATGCGCAATGAATTTGTGGTCCGTTTTCTAGCTTATTTGCTCAGGTAAAGTTGATTTGCTTTGAATTGAATCTCAAGTTATGTAAGCCCAAACATGCATTATTTCTTGCTGTTTCTGAAAGGAGTGATGATGATTCAGCAACAGTTCAGAGTTTTAATGACATCATAATGGTTGAAGGCCGTCGATGTTGATGCACCATAGCTGGTTGCAGCTGGAGTAAGGGAAACTAAAACCTGTTTCAGAGGTTGAATGGTTTTGTTGTTGAAGACACACAAGTTTCAGAGTATAACGGAAACGAGTTTTGGGTGACGAATTACAGGCTATAAATAAAAAGTGCACCTGCTAATGACTTATGTCACATGACACATACTTACGAAGTATCTGGTTGTGGTTGTTGTGTCCTGTTGTCCTTGTTGTTGGGTTTTTGCATTGGTGATTTTTATTATGTGCACTCCATGTTTTAAACTGTGAGGGAGATATCCAGTTTACAGTTCATGTATGAAGTGGTTTATCAGTCGTGGCACAATAAAAGAGATGTCGATTTGAAGCTGGCGTGTTCTGAAAATGTTGATAAAAGTCTTCATCAATATTCTACTGAGGTACTTTCATACATAATGACAAGTTTTTTGTGTCACAATGCCCAAGCTCCACCATGTGGACTAGGTGTTATAGACTTTTCCGGCCCTCTCCCTTTTCCCTCATTGCGGACGTCATGGACGACCCATCGCCCAGTGAACTGGATGGGAGGTACGAAAATCATAAAACAAATAAAAGGCAATTAGAAAGCATTAGTTCTTCAAATCTGAGATAAATTGAAGCTTGCAAACGATGGCGCTATTTCGACTATGCTCTTCTTCTATTGAATTATATTGAATTAAATTCTCAATTCCAGAGTCTTGACAATGTTCTCCATTGACAGCCACTCCTCCGCAGTTTGCCAATTACAGAGGAAAAGTCCCGTCCTGCTTTAAACATTTCCTCATTGTCAGTCCTTGACTGGTCATGCCCCTAGGCTTCTCATCCCTCAGATTCTGTCCGCCTTCCGCTAAGCCTACATTTTCATCATGCATTTCGGTCCTTTCCATGGGTACTTCACCCTGAGGATTCAACGACCTTTTGATATGCAGACTATTGCTCACAGTTATGGACATTGGGTAATAAAGGATGTAATCAAGTTTGTTGCTTTATGTAGGCCTACTCAAGCGTGCTACTGTGTGTAATCACGTGTTTTACATTGTGTAATCAAGTGTGTTACTTTGTGTAATCAAGTGTTTTACTTTGTGTAATCAAGTATGCTACTTTGTGTAATCAAGTGTGCTACTGCGTGTAATCAAGTGTGTTATTTTGTGTAGTCAAGTATGTTACTTCGTGTAATCGAGTGTGCTACTGTGTATATTTGCCAACACGAGCAGCAGGTCTGACCTGCAACCATGCAGCAAAACAAATGCACAGCTCATCCCGGTATAGACATTTGTAACGTGTTCCACTTTACTTCACAATACAATACATTACTGTTTAAAGTTCCATAAAAGCAGCTGGCATTGCGCATTAGCGAATTTGTAAGCGACCAAGTAACACCATCTGACGCATAGGCCTATTCTGTTCCAAAGACTCCTCGATGTTGGCAACTGGATGTAGGCCTACTCCGCGGCTTATTGGTACAGCGCTGACGTACGGATGTACGTCACGCTGATGTTCGTGCCTTCTATACAACATCACAGACGAACTTCTCTGAGGCTGCGTTGGATCTGGCAGAAGTTCTTGGCTCGTCTCGTCTCCTTCGGCGAACGAAGACTCGCTTTAGCGTCAACCAACGATTCGTCAGCTGTAAGTCCAAAGGATTGCTAAGATAGTGTTACAACTAATATGGTAGTTAATAAATGAATTTTCAGAGATGGGCTCTGACTACTATAGGGTAGTGACCTAGTTAAACTTCTTTTTAGCTACTGTTAAAGCGAAAGTATACCCATTACCCTAGCCCCAGAACCTTGACGAGTTCTGGGTCAAATGTTCCTGTTGCCCCTGTGGAGTCGGCGCCTGCGGTGTCAGTCCAAAGCCTGGGTAAAGGAGGAGGAGGGCGACGCCAATGAGCTGCTTTATCACAGTTTTGTTAAGCTGCAAGTACCACTACTACGATACACGACGAAGGAAAGCCAAGAGATACAGTGCAAGAGAGTGGACAGACTTCTGAATTCCGTGCTTTTTCGGTTCCTCCACACCATCACTGCCTGTCATCCAACGTACATCACCTGTCCCAAACTCCCCTATCCATCATCGCCCCAGTCACTGTAGTGGATATAGACTTTTTTTTAGGCACGGGGCGAATCTTTCAGATAGTAGTTATAGCTAGCTCGTAAATAAGTTGGTTCCAGCGTTTGTGAATAAGCTGGTGCCGTACGCTTGACTTTCGAGTGGCGCTTCGAAAGTTTTGAGATTACGATTAGTTTATTCCCTGTTTCAGTGGATAAATTGTTAAAACCTCTTCTTTAACTACTACCAATAGGCCTAATGCAGTTAACTACATCCTTAACTACATGAGCATGAATAATATCGTAGGCTCCAAACACAAAAGGAAACATATGCAACTAAGTTATTTGTATGTATCAAACTAGGCCTACTTGAAACTAGCCTAATTAGGCCTTCAGCCCAGGTTCGCCTGGGATTAACTTTTGAACTTCGTGTTTGCGCTGCATCGCTCTCGAAATTCGCCCACTGCGCGAGTGCTCCATTTATAGAGCTCTTCATATATATCTAACGCGCCTGATTTGCATATTAAGATTAGCACATGTTTCAGATGATGCGAATGCAAATGATGGTTGTTATTAAATTGAATGTCGGTGAATTGTGCAATCAATAAATATCCAAATATCGAAATTTTAAGTAAATTGTATGCTGAAAATGATCACGTTGACCTAGAAATACCCATAGGAACGTTTTGTAAAAATGTCGTGTTGCAGAAGCGTATCGTTTATGAGCCTTTATAGTTTTGATTATTTTAGAATGTTGTTCATCAAGTGTTAGATAATGGCATTAAAGGAATTTAGTTATATACTGCATTGAAGTACTACTCTGTGAGGAGTAGCAAAAGAGGCGCACCTTTTTCCTGGTCCGTAGCCCCTGTTGGCCACCGTTGGTCAGCACGGGATCGCTGTCTCCTGTCATCAGTCCTCTCTTGTCTGTTCCAGAATTGTGCCATAGACCGTGTAGGACTTCTGCCGCCACAAGATCCCCAACGTTGACGGCGATCAGGTGGACAACGAGAAGTCCGTCACGCTTGAGGTAGCCATCCGTGAAGCGCCTAACGATCCTGATGTCACGCTTTTCCTGGTCAGCGGCGCGTAGCTGACGCTGAACATAGACCGTCTGAGTTGACAGAACAGCCGATCGCGTGATCCACTGAAAGATGCTAATGGTCGTAGCACCGGCCACCATCAGCAGCCAGAACCAAACGAAGACGAAGATCTTTTCGTTGAAGAGATTGATCGGTAGAACGCACTGGACCGTGTAACGGTGCACGTTCGTCTGTTGCCGTATCTCGAAGTCGCAGAGCGTGACGCGCGGGAAGCGCTCGGAAACGACCCACTCCTGACCCTCGGAGACCTTGCGCAGTACGGTCAGCCCGAAGACGAGGTACTCGCGTCCCATGCCCAGAAAAACATCGAGGAGAATCAGTTGGCCGAGGGCATTGGACAGGTAGAGCAGCTTGACGACCAGGTAGGCGCACCACAGGTGGTTGCCGTAGAAGCGCGCCCAGAACAGGCAACAGTTCTTGGCAAGGTATTGCTTCGCTCGCGAGCAGCACGTCTCCGTGTCCGGTCTCTTCTGCCGCCGCAGGTAGCTGTCCAGCTGCATGACGACGTACCGCAGCCCTTGCTCGCGTGCCTCCGAGTACTGCGCCTTCTGTGCTGCCTGGGCTGTTTCAACTACCCCGAGTACGTTGAGCCCCGCTCGTCGGCTGAACACTCTCCAGAAGAGACAGGGACTGAAGAAGAAGATCGCCTGGGTGAGAAGGATGAAGGGAACCCACTGGTAGTAAGCGATGACGCGGCGCTTCTGCCCATGGAGTGGCATCGGTTCTTCGAATGGTACGAAGTACGTGTTGTTAACCCAGCAGATGGCGTTGGCGTATTCCGTCTGCGACTCCGTAAATTGCGCCGGACACCAGCAGTCAATAGGAGCGCCAATGTACTGCTTGACGCTGATCACGATTGTAATGAGGACGAACAGTGCAGGCGTATACTGGCGACTCAGACGATCGATTGGGTCGTCATCATGACGAGATTTGAACTCACGAAACTGAAAGACGGCTGCGAGCAATTTGTCTAACAGCATCGCTCCCTCAATTGATAGTGTGGCCGCTTCTCACCACTTTCAGCTATCCCACTTTTGATTGTTATATCTAAAAAACAGACGGGTTAGGCCTATATATAAGCTTAATGTTAGCAGCACAGTTACACGAAGGCAAGTTACTTTTAGTCATTTACTCAAAGAGTTTAGACATTTTGGGCGGATTCCTAAATTCCCCTCTGTTTATGCATATATACGCGATGTTTTACTTTGGCTGCTTATATACCAACGTATTTCACACTGTCTTGCTGCTCTGGCTACGCTTTGCGTTCTTGGTTGTGCCCATCTTTCTTGCACGATCTCTACCGCCCAATGTCTGACGTCGCAGCACGTCGGGTGTTTTTGCTCTGCGATGAGGTGTGAGTTTATAGTTTCACGGGCTCGCTTGCAATGGCTATGAGACAGCGCCATATGCTTTCTCGGTTGTGGGCCCTTCAATCTGGAATGACCTTCCACTTGAGCTCCGCTCTTTGCTTGTGTCCCAACCGTCATGTTTTACAAGTCGCTCACATATTTTCTGTAATCGTATACCTGGGCTGGGAGAACTACTGAGTAGGTTGGTTCGTGAAGGTGCGCTATATAAAAGGAATGAGTGAATGAATGGACAGTTTTTTTGTGAAGATCTTTTTAGATGGACCTCACCTTGTTAGACGTTTAGGGGAAGGTTGCTTAAGATGAGACGGCTCCCAAGATGAGACAGAGCCTTCCTTATTCTCTCGATATTTCTAGTTTAGACTTCAGTCTCACTTTGGATTGCAACGTCTCTCTTATTTATATCTTGTTTTCGTTTGTCAGACGGAAAAAAGCGATATAGGTATTTTTAAAATTTATTTTAAGAAATTGGCGCTATTTCTTCGGATTTCTGAATTCAAGGTATGCATTAGCTGCTCATTGTGTGACAGAGTTGCAAAAAATCCGAAGTAGCACTTTTGTTGCATGTTATTTACTGAATTAGTTTCTACACTGTGTGAGTGATAATATGCGCTATTGCCTACACCATGATGTATCAAGTGTAGTAGTGGTATCCTATTTCCTTAGACGAGCAGTTGCAACGCGTCTCATCTTAAGCAACCACTGCAATAAGATGAGACACATGGATAATTTCAATAGCCTAGGTTAGCCTACTTCCTGCAAAACAGTAAACATAGGCTTATGACTATATTAAGGGTTGTAAATCGCTCTGATTAAGCAGATAAGCGGCGCAAGCCTACAGTTGGATAATTAAAATATTCGTTATCATGCAGAACCGTAATTAATTGTCATTTAATAGCAATCAATTAATCAATAAATCAAGTAGCGTCCCGTCAAGATATCTTCTCATGTATTAGATGACCATATTTTAAGGGTTGAACATTGTTCTGATTAAACAGATTAGCGGCGCATGCGTGTTCCAGATCATCCTAATATAATTATTAAGCATTTTACGGCTAAACAAATTTTTTTCCTTTTCCATTAATATAAAGTATTTTTGCAATGTTTTGCCTCAATAAACAACACCACCGCTACCAGAATAGTGTTTGTGCATATTCTAGACACGATTGTGTATTCCTAGTTGCTGGTTTTAATTACAGCACGTTTAGATACCGTATAAGTGTGAATTTAAACGTTGTCTCATCTTATGCAACGCACTGTCTCATCTTAGGCTACATATTGCACAAGATGAGACATTTTGGATCCTTTACCAGGAACGTCGCTGTGAGCCTCCTGTCTGAGATGCACAAATTTCAATTGTCAGATATGATACCCAACATTTCATACTACAAGCTGATGCAATATATCTTGTTTATAGGCAGGAATAAGCCCACTATTTGAGTCAGTTTGAAAATCGTCTCATCTTAGGTGACCCTCCCCCATTCCAATTGTATTGTTAAAATGACCGGTATTCATCGTGTCGTGAAGTTTGGTTCTGAGTATTGTACTGTCACAGGAAATGATTTTGCCTGTACGGCGAGTTTTCTCAAGAAAATTTAATTGTGCCTCTGAGTCGCTGACGAAAACTAATGTTCGGATATCTGGAAAATTGTGGAAATGCAGCAAAGCTTTTCTCGACATGTTGTATGAACAGTTAGCGATTAGAGAACCGACTGTGCCTGCATTAAACGCACAAGTTGAACTTGTGTCGACTCGAGTAATAATTATATCGGCTTAATATCAAAACAGTAGGCCTATCGGTCGAATAATTATAGTGACAACGATTTTCACATCGATGATATTTCTTAAGGGCATTACTAACAAAGCGCTTACGTCTTACAAAACGAATCACATGATCAGTGCAAAGACAAAATTGATTTAGCCTTTATTGTTTAATACAAAATATCTTCTTGTTCTTGTGGTAGATGTACTTGTATCATAGCAGAAGTGGCTTAGTTTGTACTTGTAGGCCTACTAGAGACCAATTATCTCCGATACTTATAGTAGAACACACTTTCATTAGGTCATATATAATATCAGGTGAGATTGGTTTAGATGAGATTGGTTTACCTTCGAAATAGACCCGCATCCAACTCTCGCATCCGTGACAAAGCAGGACGGTTACAGCATCTGCGGTAGTCTTAAAGTTCCACCGAACATTATCCGCATCGTCTTGCTGCATCTGGCAGAGCAGAGGGGCCTACAACCTCCTAGTTAGCTGACGAGGGATCCCTGGGGACTGCACGAGGAATATATTGTCTACTCGCAGCAGACACCAATGTGGCTTCATTCGCAGCAGCTATATTAGCCATAACAGAGGGGCAATTGGTAGTGGGGACCGTGGGGTGATAATGATGGTGCTGCGGACTATTACACACGTGGTGGTGGCGATGAAATGATATAATAAATACGATGACTTTAGTAACGATCATCATAAAAACGATATCAAAGAAATGGTGGTAGAAGTAAGACGGACTATAATCATGACAAATACGTGATTCGACGAAAACGACGTTGGTGATGATGTTGGTAATGACTATTTATTTCATTATTTAATGAGAAATTAGACGGAACTTACGGAAGTGGGCTTGATCTCAAGCGAGACTTTTGCACTGGGCGAACCTCTGATTGTGCACTGTGACAGCGCTTTATAAATCTTTAAATAGGGGCCTACAAGATATAATTAAGACGTTTATTCAACGGTTCTCATTTAACCTGCAGCCTTGATGATGCGATGTAATCGCATATATCCATAAACTTAATTGACGTATGTGGCCCCATTGTACTAGACTACAAGACTGCCAGCACATAGTCAATTCCAGTATTCACCGATGACTGTATTTGCTGATGATGGTGTCAGGAATGAGGATGATAATGGTTTTGCTTTGAACCTCTGTACCCTGCATCGACATGCTGGTGGCACCTCTCAGGCTGTGTCTTGCATTTCACATTTATGAGCCAATCAGTGACAAGTGACGACCTTCCAAATTGAAACAACCAGGCATGCCCCGAAACCAGCTTCAGGCACGTGAAAGACAACGGCAAGCACACGTTCAATCGCATTTAATTGGGGATATATTAGCCACTCCGTCCCCCACTTAACATTTGGGGGACCGTGCCCCGCTGCCCACCGTAGGTATCCACCCTGGGTTTTAGCAATGATGGTGGTCATATATATGCAGCGATAACGATAATTTTGGCAAATAGTGATAATGAGCCACAGGTGCGCGTGAAATGGCGCCAGATGGTTGTCGAATTTCGTATTCACCTTCAACCGCAAAGTGTGACGAAGACTCATTAAGGGATGTATAGGCCCTCAATGCATAAAATTCGGACTTCTTGGGCATCAAAGAATCCGCGACTTGGAAGTTGGAACTATTCACCAGTTGCCTGCAGTTTCTAGTAGGCCTACGTACGTATTGGCTCTCAATCAAGTTAGGAATACATCTTCAGGTTCTTAGAATGCATACAATAGCCTATAGTACATAGATGGGCCTATCATAATTAATAATTATGCGTATTAGCCGTGCTTTTTTTCTCGCGGAACGGCGTTCCGGCACCTTTTGTAATCACTAAAAAATAGAATAGTACTTGTGCAAAAACTCTGGAATTTGATAAAAAAATTTACAATTTAAATTTTTACAATCTAAATTTATAAGTAATAGCCTAGATTGTGATCGTTGTGTACTATAAAATTTATTTGTATGACAACTAATTATAACGTCCTTTTACCCATAGGCGCACAAGGCGTTCGCCTAGGGCCCCAAATCTCAGGGGCCCCCAAATGATGAAAACATTAAATACAAAATAACATCTCAGGGGGCTCCCATGGCAAGTGGTGAAAACATTAAACACAAAATAACGTCTCAGTGGCATCCACATGAATGAAAACATTTCATACAAAATAACATATCAAAGACCCCGAATGAATAAAAACATTTCATACAAAATAACATATCAAAGACCCCGAATGAATGAAAACATTTCATACAAAATAACATATCAAAGACCCCGAATGAATGAAAACATTTCATACAAAATAACATATCAAAGACCCCGAATGAATGAAAACATTTCATACAAAATAACATATCAAAGACCCCGAATGAATGAAAACGTTTCATAAAAAAATAACATATCAAAGACCCCGAATGAATGAAAACGTTTCATACAAAATAACATATCAAAGACCCCGAATGAATGAAAACGTTTCATAAAAAAATAACATATCAAAGACCCTGAATGAATGAAAACGTTTCATAAAAAAATAACATGTCTCACGTTTGAAATATTTTAAATATATGTAAAAACTTATATTCTCTATCTTTGCAGCTACGTAAGGATTCACATGACAAGTGTGGTGTGGTAATTCAGAATTGCTTTGTTACGGTGCATATCAATTGGTTCGATTAGCTATTTTGGTAACTGCTAAGAGCGAAGGCTGCGTGTTAAGAGCATCTTCGCTTCTACGAGTTGGCTCACTGTTTAATTGAATGAAAATTAATTTTTAAATAAAGTTGCGTATTTCGATATTTGATGTGATGACGAGACGTCACATATCTCAGACTCAGTCCCCTTCGTCACAAATGTATGACCCCACCAATGGATGCGCGACGTCATTTATAGACGGCCCCTCAGACTCTGTGTATAAATTCAGAAGACCCCCAAAATGTTTGCGTCTAGGTCCCCGTTTTCTGTAAACGCGCCTCTGTGTATGTGAGATGCATTTTTTGTGGATGCGTTGAAAGATTTTCAGCCAATGAACTGATTTGAGAACTCTGGTTATGTGGTGGCGTTTGGTAGTTTTGGCAACTGCGCGGGCCAGAGCATTCTTCATTGTTTACAGGCGTCGTATTTTACTTTGTCGATTGCGCCCAATACTTGACTACAAGATCGTGTGCACAATAGCCACCTCGATCGTTTATTCCAAACTAGACTACCGTAATCCCCTGTTTTACAGTGTAGGTCACGAATGTGCATACTTGTAACGGGCCTAGAGTTTGATGTGTGAAGCAAGTTCCTATGCGACGCACATAATGTAGGCCAGTGTGAAACAAGTTCACATGTGCCAAACGTTCTTATTAATCATATGAAATCGATAGCCACTTGCCACATCTGTTCCTATCGCTCCCCAATTCCCAAAAGCGTATCCCCGAAGACTCGGTTCTTCCGGTTTCCGGGCCAGATGAAATGAGATATCTTGCGCATCATCTCATAGCATTAATACTGTACGCCAACATACGTAGCTTCGGGCAAAACATTTAAATAGGTTCGCGGAACTCAACGCTTATACATTAATTCATACAATTCATGTACACAAAGCACATACAGTGTCGTACACGTCATGCCGACATTCATTAATGTAGTGTCGGTCATGAGTCATGAGCGGTCATTGCATGACGAACACTTATTTAACACGGCATAAGGGGCCGTCCACGTATTACGAACGTAGCGAGGGGTTTCCCCAATTTCGGCCATTTGCGTAGGCCCTACGGGCGCGTAGGGCCTACGTGAGGGGGGGGAAGGACGGGACCCGAAAATATGTACGTACGCAAATATAATTGTCTAATTATGACGTTCACAATGCATAATATGAAAATCAGAACTGTAAACCTAATCAAAGACAATATTCCTGTTTAATCAATTTTATGTAGGGTTAAAACGGTTTCAAATGCAAGTGTTGTTAGTGTTTTAATTCTTCATAACTGTTAACAAATTTAAGCTGTTAAATTTGATGCTTAACAAAAATAAATGGCCTGTAGTAAAATCAATGTCTTGTAGATAGTTTTTACCTTTGCAATGGGGGGGGGGCGCGTCAAGTTCAAATGTGAGTACGCATGGGGAGAGGTCCACGAAATGTACGCGTGCAGCAAGGGGAGGGGGTCCGAAAATCCGATTTATTTGCGTACGTAATATAGTGATGGGCCCCAACAAGCTTATAATTTGCAACCCTATTTTGAAAGATCAGTAAACGAAGACAGGTGAACGTTTGTTTATCCAGAAAATACAACTTGAATATGTGTATGTACAAAAAGAACACAATTTTGTGTAAGAATAGTCAATATAGTAGTCGATTGATAAACGGTTAATCCAGCGTTTTCCAACCCCAGAGTCGTGGAATCCTAAGATCCCATGAACCTAAATCTAGGAGCTGGGTTTATTACAGAAAGGGCCAAAATGTGAAAACAACTTAAACTATTAGAGGTATATTGAAATTATTTAAATTAAATTATTTTAAGGGATTTTGGAATTCTACATATTTTCGTTTAAAATTCTCTGGCTGAAGGTTCTGACAGAGAGGTTGAAATTGTCTGTATTTGTAACACAATTATAATACCTGTTTTTTTTAAATGAAAACTTTTATAGCAAAACAACGTAACAAAGTAGCTTACTTACATCAGCAATAACACATCCGCTTTATTATCATATGCAAAGTACAGTTGAAAGTAGCAAGCATTCATATCACCAAGCATAGCATCTGGTGGCGGCGCTGTAGACGCAAAATACGCAATTGCGTCCCAAAAAGAAAAAAATCACCAAATATATTTCAACAATTTTTAAGGAAATTACTGGTCTTAGTAGTCTATACATTTACAATATAGGCCTACTAAAAATTAAAAATTTCATTATGTTATATGTTTCAATATTTTTAAATGAACATCTTGTACGGAACATATGCGTATTACCGCTATTGCGTACCAAATTTTCTAGGTCAGCGCCGCCACTAATAGTATCTGCTCTTATCACACATCAAGTATAGTACTTGTTCTTATCAAACATATAGCATAGTATCCATTCTTATCAAACACCAAGTATAGTATCTGTTCTTATCAAACACCATGTATAGTATCTTTTATTATAAAACACCAAGTATAGTATATGTTCTTATCAAACATAAAGTATAGCGTCTGTTCTTAGCAAACACCAAGTATAGTATGTTTTATCAAACATAAAGCATAGTATCTGTTCTTATCAAACACCAAGTAAAGTATCTGTTCTTATCAAACATAAAGTATAGTATCTGTTCTTATCAAACACAAAGTATAGTAACTGTTCTTAGCAAACACCAAGTATAGTATCTGTTCTTATCAAACACCAAATATAGTATCAAACAAAAAGTATTGTATCTGTTCTCATCAAGCACAAAGTATAGTATCTGAAATAATCTGTTCATATCAAATGGAGTACACAGTATGCATTGCCAACAAAGGAAAGTTACTGTATATAAGTCTTTATCAGCTGTAACATAGGAGAAAATAATAATTCTATCATGGGGAAGTCTCTTATGGGGAAAGTATAGTATCTGTGCTCATTGTCAGTGTGTGATATATCTGTTCTTATCATGTGGAAGGTGGAGTATCCGTTCTTATGAGAATCCTATAGCTGTCTAGTATGAATAAAAGTGTTATCCATGTAGAATGTATCAAATATAATGTTAAATCAGTTTCCCCCAAATTTTTTTTCATAAATTTTCCCAATTGCAATAGAACATCTAAAACTGGTCTCCATTAGAAATTTTAGACAAAATGGGATTGAATTCCAAACAAACTTAAAAGAATCAAAGAGCTAAAAGCATGTCTCTCTCCATCTGAAACATAAATTGACAAAGCTTTTATGAACAGCAAATAATGCTTTGGAAATTAATACTACTACACTAAAGAGTCCAGTGTCCATAACATTTGGACTGCTTGTGATGTAACTAAAGTGTCAACTAATTATATAAAATCTATGAACTACTGCTGTCAATGACATTTCCCTTAGCTAGTAGTATTATTCTCAACAATGTTGTATTTATTACCACTGCTACAACAATTTGAAAATAGCACTAAACCAATTCTCTCATCACAGATAAAAATTAATATTACTAGCTAACAATTGTATTATAAACAGGTGCATTGTATTTATAGTCCCATCTGCTTATTATTTCTGTTATTAATATCTTACCCAAGGCAGCAATGATTAATTTAGATTCTGAAATTCACAACCACAATGCCCAGACTTGGGTCCCATTCAATTTGTACTTGATATAGTTTTATAACTGCAAAGGGTTGCAGTGTGTCAAACTTGTGTCCTTTCAATAAGTCATTTTATATCTATTTTTATTGAGTTATATAGCCTGTACATTTTCTTACAATCCCTCGCCTTCAAAATCTGAAAGTTGCAGGTACCGCAAATATGCCCAAAACGGGATTTGAACCAGGGACTTTAGTCACAACCCCCTTTAAGACCATCAACCCAGGAGACTGGATTTCAACCGACTAAAATACACCTCACATTTCTTTGACTTCAATGTTTTTAAATTTCTCAATAATAATAAATGGATGCAAACGTAGCAGATCATGGAGGTAAACACAAAAAAGAACAATTCTTTTAAATTATTTTTATCAGAAACTTTGATTATGCCTTGACTTGTCTTCAGCAAGGCCAATAAATTCTACAGAAAATGAAACTGTTTGTATCAGTCACCCAGGATAACAGAAGTCTCTTTCTTATTATCATCATCATCATCATCATCATCATCAATGATGGAAAGTTTAACAAACCATCTCCGCAAACTATCTGTGTCATTGTCATCAACTCCACCTCATGTGTCCTCCATCTCTTCCTCCTCTTCCCGTGCTCCATCCGCTGCACCTGGAAATGACAAAAAACTCACTCTTTATATAATTACCATACTAACATCACTGTAACAATGCATCATCAAACAGTCACTGCAAAAAACCCCAGGGCAATTCTAGTCAAAACGAGAGCACATGGAAACAGTCCATGACGAAAATCCGGAATCCGGGTGAATTTAGTAAATATTTATACATCACCATTGTAATAATCGTCATGCAAGAAAATGGAGGAATGGCTTTCAACAGAAGCAAACATTGGGAGGAATTTGAAGAAGTTACTACCCATTTTCGATTAAGAAAAAAGTAATATTTCTCTATAAAAGTGTCAGGTAAAAATCTGGGAATACCCTGCCAATTTTCTAATTTTATCAGCAATACAACTAAATTACGGGTAGGGATGTTAAACGTTTACTGGAATTCCGGTTTTCGGTTTAGAAAATGGTAACCGGTTTATGTAATTTGCGAAACGGTATTCGATTTTTTTTAAAATTTTCGCCTTATTATCTATTCCACCTATCCCGGATTAATTCCCATAGGAAGATGCTCGAGTAACTCAGACAACTTCAAAGGTACAGACGCAGCCAAGCGATTTCCAACAGGGCAATTAATAGCTACCAATTGCTAATAAACGGCCGTTTTGAAGAGACAAGCCAATCGTGGGAACGTGATCTAAGGGAAGAGTAACCTGAGCCGACGAAGATAGCTGCACTCAGACACAAGACCTGACTTCAAAGCACCACTTAAACACTTTGGTATCGAGTGTTGATGCTGCATTGCGAGTCTTGACGCTACATTGCGATTAGGGCATAACCGGAAATCGCCTCGGACATTCGCCTCGGCCGAATATTGGACTATTTGGAAGTATTCGCCTCGGCAAATGTTACACCCGCAAATAGCTAAAAATAACTTTTTTTGATAAACTCACTTTTTTTCTAAAAATAATATTTTTCATCAAATAAATGTAGGACTAACGGATTTACTTATAAGTTATTGACTAATTAAACAAGAACTTAACATTCCATTGAATTTTCTTTAAAATAATTAAATTAATTTATAAATTTTAATTTCTTTTGGTTGCAATCAAATCAGTAATTTTCCCGCTTCAATTGGCTCCACTCACTCTTGGGTAAACATTAGAGAGTAAAGACGTCATTGATGACTTCATATTTCAAATTTTATGACAAGGTTTTATATTTTTCTCACAAATAAAGTTATATATTGCTATAGCCTAGGGTGCAACGATACGCTATATGAAGGATATTGCTATAGACTGCATTGACTATAGAGTTCTCCATAGCTGTGCATGTGGCAGGTTGTCTACGCTTTGCCTACGGATGGTACTCGCTGAGTTGCTGGCCAAATTTGCCGCTACTATTCTGTTCATACTCGGATCTGGCAAATAGTTCATCCAAATACTCGGATTCGGTACTCGGTGGAAATTGTCTACTCAGTTATGCCCTAATTGCGATACATAATACATGAAATAATGTGCAGAGTTGTGTTATATTACAATTTACAATATTTTATAAGAACGCTAATAAAAACCGGTAACTGAAATACAGAGTACAGTGTTAAGGGGCCATCCACATATTATGTATGTAGTGAGGGGAGGCAGGGTTTTCGAATTTCGGCGATTTTGCGTGCGGGTGAGCAAGGTGGGGAGGAGTCCAAAAAAATATGTACGTATGCAAATATAACTGTCTAATTGTGACGTCCGCATTTCTTCATATTAAAATAAGAAAAGTATTGTAAACCCAGTCATGGCCAGTATTGCTGCTTAATCAATTTTATGTATCATTAAAACTTTTTAACTGCATGTGTTGTTGGTATTTTATTTCTTCATAAGAGTTAACAAATTTAAGTTGTTAAACATGAAGCTTAAAAAATAAATAGCCTATGATAAAATCAATGTCTTATAGATGTCTTTAGCTATTTAACCTTTTCAATGGGGAAGGGTAGAGCTCAGATGTACGTACGCATGGAGAGGGGTCCAAAGAAATGTATGCGGAGCAACAGGGGAGGGGGGCCGAAAATCAAATATTTTTGGGTATGTAACATACGGATGGGTCCTGAGTGCCTACATTATTGGTCACAGCATTTGGAAGCAGGTGGTGTCTTCTTCCATGCATCCAATGTTCCAACCAAGAGGGCACAATCACTGTACTCATTCCAGTCTCCTTAGCTGGGGGTACAAAGAAGCATAAATCTTTCCCTATATCAGAACCTCTCAGTTTTCTGCCCAGCATTCTAATTGTTTGACAATTATTAATATTACTTCAAACAATCAATTAATTACTCTTGCTATAACGTCTCTTCAAGAAATATACTCAGATGCCTTTATATATGGGGAAACTGGTTGTACCTTTTGCTCGAACCACAACAATGCAACATCGGGCCTTTCAGTGGTTTGCTCCGACCATCTGGAATGGGCTCCGCCGAGAGCTACGCCTCTTGTCGAGAAATTCCAGCATGCATTTTACTGTTCATTGAAATACGTTTTTATTCAGCCATAGTCAGACTGGGAGCGCCTCTGAGTAGATACTTTGAAGGGGTGCTATATCAAATTGACATTGATTGATTGAGGCATATTAAAAAGGTTCACAAAATAGTTATTAAAAACAATAAGTTACCTGGTTGTGTTCCATTTTGCTTCAGATCATCCACCCCAGGTAACTGTCCCAACTGGAGCATCCGGTGTATTCTTTCCACCTCCTCCAGGGTCTTTGCCGATGCGATGGCAGCCTGAAATGCAAACATAGTAGCTTTCCATATAATAACATCCTGACATTACAGAAACATACAGTATTTAAGTTAACACACTGCTTCAAAAAATCAGTAAATTCAAGCATAAGGCATGAATGAAAAAGATCACATTAAGTAGACAAGACAAATTTCTCAAACTTTCTGTTGATGTGGACAGGTTATTGGTTCAACCAGTCTTATCACAGAATGGTGCTTTCAACATCCGCTAACATACATGACATGTTATATTAAGACTTCAAAATAATGACACTGTTTATTACAACTATGCTTTTAATGCCTGTTCAAGTCAAAACTTGTCTCTTATCATTGAACCTTTCTTTTTTTTCATGTTCTGCACTGCACGCAATAGAAAATATCATTTGCTCATTATAAAAATTTTAATTTCCGGTTATCATTCCATGGCCCTGTAACCAATCACCCGTGGATCGCTACCGGGCCACGAACTACAGTTTCAGTGGCTCTAGAATAGAATGGAATAGATTAGACTACAGATATGAGATGAGATTCCAGTACATTAGGTCAGATTCTATGACATGAGGCACGATTACATTAGATCAGAAGGAGCAGATAAATCAGCTAGATTAAACAGGTCTCACTGATGCCCAGAGGCCACACGGGGTTCTTGGGTCGATGGTTCATAATAAAATACAGTAGTTTGTGCCACAGTGCCAATGATTGAACTCGGTTCCTCAACTCGGTTCCCTATGTGTTAATCATTACTATGTGGACTTCACAGTGATTGTATGATCTTAGATCAGAAACATTATATTACAATAGATCAGGTAAAATAAAATCACATCAAATAAGGAGATTAATTGCGATTATGACCAATTTGCTTACCTCAATTGCCTCCTGTCTGGTGCGATCGCCAGGTGTTGGGACTTTCGTTTTTGGTCCGCTCACCTTATCCGGTCCAGGCAGAGACTCACCAGGTACAAAAGTGTTGCTTCGTTTGCCCATTTGCTGCACTAGGCTCTGTCCCTTCTTGCCTTTGAACATGGTGGCCGCAGCTTCACGCTCCTAACATCAGAAATACACAAAACTTTAAAACTTTTTAACAATCAGATCTGCTACATATACATGACTTCCAATCATTTTTAGCATAAATCAAATTTAGAATTACACAGCTGCTTCATCACTAACTGTAACAGTGAAGTGGTAGGCACTAGGCAGTCTAATAGCAGTATAAAATACTATAATAGTGAAGCATTATATGGTATAGGAGATAAGATAATGTTGCTTCATGGTTGTATAATACGAGGTAAAATGGCACCTACCATCAAATGTGCTAAATTTTCACCTCTGTCGCATGGGTCAGAATTGTAGGTCCATCGTGTGAAATCACTCTCATCAATGTCAAACTGTGTCTAACTTTGCATGTCATCATCTTTGATACAAGTATCCCCAAACACACCTTATAAATTGACCATCAAAACTTCAATGCAAACTCTTTTTCACGGCACCTTAATGAATTCAGATATACATGAAGATTGTTCATTCCATGAAAACAAGTCTTAAAAGCACAATTTGCTCATTTTACTCTTGGGATAAAATCCTTTGTATTCAATAAAAATATATAATAATTTGAAAAAAAACGAACGCACAACAGTTCAATAGCCACTCACAATTTCCCTAATTCAAAAGATGTAAAATTTCATTTGCTTTTTCAAGACATCCCTTCATGCATTGAGCACCAATAATGTCCTATCAGACATTCTGAAATGGCACCAAATAAATTATCTGCACTACAAAGAAATACTTGCCTTTAGTTTGATCTTCTGGAAGTCGAGCAGTCTTAGTTGCGGAATGCGATGAATCACATATAGGCGATAATGCTTCTTATGTGCAACGGGATTCTGCAAGAGACTACAATGCCACATAAATACATTTACACAGCTACAAAGGCCAGACTACAAAAGCCTAAACAAGCAATAAAATAAAGGCAATGTTACACAAGAGTTATTTTGAAAACATTTAATTAAGTTTGATCATAAAAGAAAGACTTGCTATATCCTGGATTCTCATTTCAATCAAGAATTTACCAGTGGTCCATCATTTTTAATTAGTGTTTCATCTTAAACAACCATCTGACAATACATCGTGCATTATTAGAAGACATTCAGTAAATAACCAAAGATTACAAATCCTCCTAGATTCTGCAAAACACATAATCTCAAAACAGTTTTAAACAGACAAAAAGATGATGAGCAATCCCTTCTCCTTCCCACCTTTCCCCCATGCATACCTCTTGGTGGTGACCAGACAACACCGTCATGACACAAAGGTACGCTTCTGGTAAATCTAATAGGAGCATCAAAGAATATGCTGAAAATATTGTCAGTTATTTTAAAACATTCCTTGAGAAAACACTTCTTTAGCTATCTGAGTTTCTTTATCGGTTTGAAAATCCCAGTTATGCTATTCAGCTGAGAACAGAAACGAATAAGAATACCTGAGGGTTTTCAATGACTTTATGGTGGTCAAAGGATCAAGATCTCCTAATTCTTGGAGGTTGTTATTTGTCAAGATGACCGTTTCCAGATTTGGAAGGTTCTCCTCTAGATTCTCATGAATTCTCCTTAAGAAACACATGAAATTGTTACCAATTAAACAATTCTGAAAATGTCTGGAAACAATCACCAGCAATCAACTTGAATTAGGTACTTAGCAATAGCTAACAATTGGATAGTAGTTGGATTGAAGTAAATAATCGAATAGTTATGGTACATACACAATTTGGTTGTTGTTCAGCATAACGCTTCGCAGCCTTTTCAGTAATGGAAAACCATCCAGTTTCTTGATTTCATTGTCTGAGAAATCGATAGTGTCATACTGGTCCTAAAAGCATTGTCACGGGTGTCACAATTAAACAAATTTTATATGCTAATATGTCACATTTCATTGTAAAACAATTTGAAAAATTGTTAAAATTATTATGTCACAATTGTTCTGATTTTATTTGAATTAATTTAGTGTTTTGAGTTTTTAAATCCCAAATCTGGTCTCAAATAACACAAAACATTTTCTGGCTTCAATTCATAGTATAAAGTTTGGCACAAATTAAAACTAAATAACATTGTAATTGTCATTATCATAATCACATTTCAGAGGATACAAATTTGGTTAATTGATTTGTTCTTACCAGAGTAGCACCCAAGTTTTCAATGATAGCAATTTTATAACCTACAAATAACAAGTAGTTCGATCTTGTCAAACAATGTAAAATCTTGAGAAAACAGTCTGAACCCCAGATATAACAACTATTTATCTGTTAACAATTCTAAAAATTTCTGGAAAGTTTAGAAACAGTCACCAGCAGTGTACTTGAATTAGCAAGTGGAATCATCAATTATAACAATTATCATTATTATTATCACTAGGACTTCTTATATAGCGTCCGCCGCCCATTTATTTAGGAACGCACCAAAACCAAACCCAGCTAATGCGGGAATTTCCCGCATTTCACCCGTCATTGTATATCATGGTACTCAGGCCGTGACGGGTGAAATGCGGGAGTGCGAGTTGTGGGAGCACAACGGATGTAAAATGGGACGTTCATGCTGTAATTTATCGCATTTCACAGGACACTATATAACACGTACCCATGGCAGGCAAGGTACCCAGGCTTCACAAGTATCAAAGAGAGTGTGGAAAATGAATTTTAGACTAATGGTATTTGAACAATAATAAGTAAGTTGGCATATTTGAATATAATATGTTATAGTAGTTAGAGGCAAAGTACGATTCTTTTCATCAATCACACTTCAATTTGACCAGATTTATCTCCTCTAACCAGCTTCTATTTACGTATGATTCTTTCTATCAATCCCGCTTCAATTTAAGAAGATTTTTATCATCTATCCAGCTTCTATTTGATTATTATTCTTTTAATCAATCCCGCTTCCGTTTTATTTAAGTGTGATTCTTTTTATCAATCCAACTCCCATTTCAGTGGACTTTTTCTCATCAATCCAACTTCTATTTAAGTATGACTCTTTTCATCAATCCCGTTTCCATTAAAGCGAAGGATTACCAACAACAATATAATCATTAGTCGACTTTTGTAACCATTTAAATTCTAAATATTAATCATACAGTTTTACATGATACTTTTAATTCCCTATTTAGATTGTCATTACATATTTAGATATTAATTGTTTTTAAACATTGATCATACATTTTTGTTGCATTCCTGCAAGCTGGTTATTCCCCGCTTTTCACCCACATTCCCTCATGAAATTCCGCATTTCACCCATTGTGCTCCCGCAGCCCGCACTTCACCCGTCACCCCTCTTTACTTACTTACTTAGAATCATATAATCTGACCGGGTAGGTGCGTATTAGGGGTCCCCAATTGATTTTCCATTCGGAATGTATATCTCGCGATTACCCTTCTTTCCTATCAGGCTCCTTTAAAGGTGCTCTCTTGTTTGTTCATTTTCGTTTATTTTGTATTCTACGCATATATACGGGTCGGTATGGCAAAGCACATTTCAGTTGTTTCGCATTATATATACACACCCATGTGTGTAATAATGCTAAGTAATTTAGCATATAGTCGTATACATCGCGGAGGTGTTCGCGTGTACGCAGAGGTGTAAGTAAAGTGCGAACTGGTAAATGCGGTAGCTTTAAACACAGAAAAGGCACCAAAAAGGAGGTTCGGATAGGGTCAGTTTAAGCGTCGTGAGGGTCGGTTAGGGTCAGTATTAGGGCTAGTGTCGTACATGGTTCGCAGATTACCGGTTTCTAGTTCCCACTTTACCCATACCCTGTATGTAGGCCCTGAATCTACAAACCTTCGCTTCAAAATATAAAATAAGTTACCCCTTAAGTCAAGCTCTCTATCGCGGACCGGATTCGTAAATTGTATCGCCTGTTCTATTAGTTCCGGTGTTAATTTCACCATTTTATTAAATATTAAAACAGAAATACAAAGGAAATTAGCGCAATTCTAACGAAACCGCTTAAACAGGAAACCACGCCGTTCGTAGCAGCAGGTTGCAGAGTCGCAAAGACATAAAATCTTCATGATATCAATTATGTGGCGACTATCTTGCAGTGTATCTCACAACTAAAGTGTCTTCGCCGTTTTACTTCTCTTCATGCTTTATGCCGCACCAATAATGGTGCCGCGCCATCAAGCCATCTACTAGAATCCGCTTAAGGCTCGCGTGCATCATTAATCATTATCCCCATTTCATCAACATTGAATCCTCACTAGTGTTGGGCACGAGAAACCAAGACCCTTCCTTTAAGACCAAGACAAACACCGATGCATTCGAGACCACAGTTTTCCGGTCTCGAGAGCCGAAACCGTCTCGAGACCAAGACCGCGCGGTCTCGATATGCGAGACCACATCCCTGATCGTCACAAGTCGATCGAGCGTCTGCAACTTCTCGAAAACTCACCAACCAGAGTTGTCGCCAGAATATCTATGGTAATCCTCAAACCACGCCATTGGCGAATCGACTTCAGAGTCTTGTTATTAAAATAGGAACGTACAACTCATTATAATACTCCAAGGTCAAACATCAAGTTTATTGTTATTTTTTTTGTAGCTTTATTGTCCACTGTCACTCATGTTAGCATTTCTGCGTTTAGTCAGATTGCTTCTTTCTAACTAAAGGAAATCATAATGTACCAGAATTATCATAATTATTTAAGAACAGTTTCTGTCTTGTTTAATCGAGTGCAACTCTTGTTAATATTCTTAGTCCCACCACTGTACTGACGACTGGTGTCATTATTTATCGCCCGATGTGGTGCGACAACCATCCGAGGTCGGGATTCGGTCCAGTGTAAAGTGGGACACGTCATTTTTCTATGGGTTTGTTAATCAATTAGATCGTCATCATGGCTGAGGACGGATATTTTCATCTGCTTCTGCCAATTGCAACTGCAACAGGACTCCCGATTGACCAGGTTACACGAGAAAAGACATTTTCACGTGTAATGTAACGTAATCGAGTCTCGCGCGCGACGTTACAGCTGACAGTGAATTGTAGTGGAGTACATAATGCGAATAACTTGTATAGCACCATATCGCAGCGACAGCGTTAAGTCTCGTCGAGTCATAGAAATTTAAATTTACGGTTGTAATGTAGCTGAAATCTTGAATGAAATTGTGATCATGGTATTTTTTGAATGCAGATATAACAAGATGTATAAAGATGTATCCGTGTGGCTAATATAACGGAATATTACGGGCACTGTAAATGGGGTGGTAATAGCGAAGGATTACCACCCCATATATGAAATATTATATACGAAACGTCCACTTTTGTATTAGCGTAATTAATTCTTTTCATCAAATTCGACCTCCATTTAAGGAAAAATCTGTTCATCAATCGAGTTTACATTTAAACAGAATTCTTTTTCACCGATCCTGCTTTCATTTAGGCAGAATTTTCTCATCATTCCAGCTTCCATTTAAACAGAATTCTTTTAATCACGTCCAGCTTCTACTTAGGTATGATTCTTTTCATTACAACCAGCTTCCATTTAAATGTGAAAATTTCATAGGGAAATGCATAACGTGCATGATGTTAATTAATTATGCTATTTGTTTTCGGGAAAATATTTTTGAATTTATTCGCTAAAGCGAAGGATTACAAAATGGAGTAATATTTGTGACCAGCTGGCAGAAAAGGTACCATACCTGGCTTTTTGACATTTTAGCATATCCATGTTCATTTTATAAAGCCACATCAAATGGTGAAAATTTCATAAAGATATCTTATACCAATTCCACAGATATGCCCGTTTAAACGAGGCATGGTGAAAGGCTTAAATTTCGAGAAAATTGACCATGAAAAGTTGCTATATTATAATATGCAATTAATTAAAAGTCTTTCAAGTGTTACAGATGAAACTCTGCAGATATATCGTAATGTATTAATGAATGTTATTAGTCAATAACACTATGCTACACTACTCAAATTGTTCATTTTACTTCAAGCTGCATTTTACTTCAATCCTTTGCTTTAGCATAATTAATTCAAAAATATTTTCCCGAAAATAAATAAGTAAGAAATATTACCTAGTTGTGGCATACCAAAATATGATGCCTTTTACCTAACATTTAATTATTTGATTTTTGCAAAAAAAATAGTAACAAATTTAAAATCTGATGCCATGATTTTGAAGTTCAACATCAGTAAGGTCCAAAACAACAATAATAAATTTTTTCATAAAAAGTCATTTTCCAAAAAAAATTGAAATAACTCCATAATTCGCAACCACACAAATGAAACCTTTTTTGGCCGCCAGTCACATTTAGTCTAGAGCTGTACCGATATCACTTTTTTTGCTGATTATGCTGATACCGATTATTGCCGATTATTCATTTGCCGAAACCCGATTATTTAGCTGATTATTTCATTGTGTTTCCTAAAATGTCTGGTTCCAAAAGATAGACCTACTGCTACTCCTTATGGTTGTGATACAAGCAAACACTTGCTCCGTAGGAGACGTATGCATGTAGTTGGGGACTAATCCTAGGCAGGCAATACAGATTAGACACACTGCCTGTCGTTGAACTGTGCCCAGGGTAATTAAAGGCCAAAGAACATTTGGCCTATTCACAGCCACCCATTTAGTCTCAACCTCTCAGGCGACTGAAATGTTTCTGGGAGATCTGATTGGTAGCTAGCATGTATTCATTAGGCATGCCTCCACGATGTACATTCATCGGTTTCCGTTTAATTGGCCAGCCGTTCCTTGGCTTGAATTGGTCAGCCATTCCTTGGCCTTTAAACAGGCACTATGACTCACACTGCCCAACACCTATGTTGACATGTTCTCAAGGTCTATACTAGCAGACTGGGTGGACTCACCACTGGTCTGAAGAAGCCATTGGCTCGACGACACGATATGGGAACGGAACGAAATGCCGTCCTGCACAGACCCAGTGATGTTGTTGTCGTCATTTTGCTTTTATAGAGTACAGACTGAAAATAATATTATAAAATAACAAAATAATTTTTGATATTGGCGCCGATTATCTTGCAAATATCTGATATTGCCGATATCTCTATAATCGGCCCGATTAATCAACTTGCCTTTAGCTTTAATTTAGTACGTTTTGTGTTAGTAGTAGCACTAGTACAGGTAATAGTTATAGTAACGACATTAGCAGCGCCGCTGCTAATTATACTGTATGTTAAATTATGGAACTTGCAGGGTTGTCCGTGTCCTACTCAGTTGTGGACTCGTGTATGATAATAATTATTTTGAAAATTGTAGATTACTTTCTTGGCTTGTCAATTTTTTGCACTGTTGTGTGGCTATCCATACCGAATATTTTTGGGACCGGACAAAGCTTCTCCGACTGTCCGACATGTTGTTCAACTGCTCATTGGAGTACCGCTCACTCTTTTCTGTTTTGGGAGGTAAGTTTTATTAGACTTCAACCAAAGTATCAGCCAATACCAAGACCGTGCAAAGACTATTGCTAGGAGAAATTGTATGCTGTTGTATTATACTGAATTTCATTTGGACCTCTGAAAGTGGCACTACACAAATTTCTGCTTGCTGTTACATTTACAGAACAAATAGCTTTGTAGCTATAAAAATTTGCCATTATTGACCGTATAGCTGTAGTGTAGATCGGTTTGTTACACATGTGACCGTACAGAAATTTGTCTTATTTTGTTACCAGCCAGATTTCACATCTCATGATACAGAGCGCCATCTGCCTGGTGCTGATGAAGTTCTGCAAACCGGGTGTAATGGAGAAAGGTGTTTTTGTGTTTGCCATGGGCTACCTGTGTGTCTGCCACATCTACCGAATGTATTATGACTATGGTGGCTACACGCTGGACATAACAGGGTTTGTAGAAGTTGTTTGAGGTCATTCCATGTAAACTAAATCTACACTGGCTCAGATTTGTACAATTTTTGGCATGTATATAATATATTAGGGATGTGAAGGTTAATCAATTAGTTGTTAATTAATTGTAATTAGGGATGTTAAACGAACACCGGAATTCCGGTTAACCCGAGCTGACGAAGATAGCATCACTCAGACGGAAAACCTGACTTCAAAGCACCGACTTAAACTCTTCCGTGTAGAGTGTTGACACTGCATTGCGATACGTAATACATGAAGTAGCGTGCAGAGTTGTGTTATGTTACAATTTACAATATTTTTCTAAGAACTCCAATTGAAACCGGTAATCAGTTTAAAACTGGTTTTTTAATATCCGGTGACCGGTTTGTCCCAAAACAGTATTAACAACCCTAATTGTAATGCGTCAATTTATTTTTAGCGAGTCCTCGAAGTCCTGTTTTTTTATTCGATAAGAAGCTTCGATATCCTAGTGGTTGAAGGAGGAAAGTTGAACTGAAGAACATATATAAGCAAGACTACTAATGTGAACAAACAACTACTAAGTAATTACTAGCTTGCGATGTTTATTCTTTGATATTATCAGCAAAATACTACTTGAAGTGTCTGGAGTCGATGTGATAAAATTTTACTTGACGTGATGTGATTTTATGACCAGCCATCTGTAAGATGACAGTGAAGCTATCTTAGATAGGCACTACAGATCTGTTTACTTTTTTGTCTGTTCTCTTTAGCCGGGGCTGGTTCAGGGGTGCTCGCAAGTTGAAAGACATGAAGGGGTCGGGCTCTATAAATCTCAGAAATGAATTATTAATGTGTTATTATCTTTTTTTGAGTGCCAATATTTTTTACTCTTCCAGGTTTATTTGTTTGCTTATCTATTACTTCCAATTGAATGTCATGCTTTGGTGATCCATGTTGTTAATTTAGGCCTCTGATGATTAGCACTCAAAGACTGACGAGTCTGGCGTACAACATCTGCGATGGGCGGCAAAAGGACGAGACGAAGTTGTCCCCCATGATGAAGAAAATGGCCGCTAAGTGAGTTGTGCGATAATTCACATCATGTGGTTGGATGCTGTTTATCATGAATTTGATTGTACTTTATGGCATGGCCTCTGTAAGGCACTTCAAGTCCATTGCTTTCACACATAATTGTCAGCTGTTGGAGCACTTTGTCTTTTAAATATACATACTGTTTACTATTGATTCAGTTAACTTGTATAGATCAGTTGTATAGTATGCAAGCAGCATGGATTTTGGGATGTGCTTGAAATGTTTTCTTGCGCTACTTTATGCTGTCACCTTGTTATTAATAATGATGGCGATTTATAAGACGCCATTAACGCGGACATACCACTGCAAGGACGCCTGGTACTCACTTACCATAACTGTTTTATAGTTATTAGAATTATTTTATGGCAAGCAAAAGTACTTGAAAGTGATGTTGCTAGGTATCACAACTATTTTATTTTGTGCTGTATTATCTTTTGCTTAGCTTAGAACCATTCATGCTTGTTATTGAAGTGGACTGCTTTTTGTTTTAAGCTCTTTCCCAACTATCCTTGAGTACACCAGTTACCTCTTCAGTTTCCACAGCATCATGTGTGGCCCATTCTGCTTTTACAATGACTACATATCCTTCATCCATGGTACCAACTACTTGCCACCTCAGACACAGCTGAAAGAGGTAATTGAACTTTGCAACCGTCTGACAGAAGTTGAGAATTTTAACTGGCAAAGAGGCAATTTGGCAAGTGATAATTTCGTCAGAGGACCAATCAAAAGAGGCAGTTTTGGAATAAAAGCCTCAAAAAGTGTTATTTTACAAGAACTTGTTGAAAGAGGTAATTTTTCAATGAAACTTTGAAAGATTTATTCAACAAAAAAGAAGGAACTTAGAAAAACCACTTTGAAAATGGTGATTTGGCAAGAAAGCCGATTGAAGAGGTCATTTTGAAAGAAGGCTTTTAAAATAGCTGATTATACAAAAACCCTTTGATGGTGATTTGTGGAGGAAGTGGTTATTTGGGGTCTGATGCAAATGTAATTATTTTTTTAATGAGTTCCTGCTATAGAATTGGCACTGAGGGTTGAGCGATGTAATCTGTAGGGGAAGGTGAAGTACTTTCACCTTAATTTAATGCTTGTGTCAGATGGGCCTAAATAGACTTCATTTGTTTTATATTGCAGAATGGCAGCAGTAGCCAAAAGGTTGTAGCACCAAGCCCCAATGTAAGTATTTGACATTACAACAAAAGATTACACTAATCATTTCATCACACTTGTCACAAAGATGTAATGTAATGCTTGTTATCTGATGTCATTGCTCAGTCAAACTGCTGGACTATCTCTTGCTTGACCAGCAAACACCAATTCACTATGCAAGACGTTTCCTGGTTCAATGTCAGTGATACGGAATGAATGGTTTCTATTTTAAACTTACCATTATGTGTGTGTATTTGTATATGTATGTATATGGATACATTGTACATATTTGAATATTAATGTTAGCCCCAGATATGTGTAACACTTAATACAGTGATGATGTATCTGTTGCAGGGGGGGGTCGTAGAGTAGTGTTGAACACACTGGGACACAGAGCTGAGAAATTGAGTTCGAGACCATATCCCCCTAAGGTTGACTTCTTTCCTTTTGCTTGGCGACAGCGTTTGTTAAAAATGAAGATGTATAGCCTAATGGGCGCCCTGCATGGCTGCTGACGATTAAATTCGACGCCTGTAATAACTCGTCATCATTCATCATGCTGTACTTGTAATCATACAACGGTTTGTCAGTTTGAAATTAAAACGAATATTATTATTATTATGTCCACTGGCCATCAATTTGTGTATTATGATAATGGTGTCTTATGGAAATTGTGAGATTTGTACCATGGCTTCTGTTATGGCATATTCCACTTTATAGAGTGTCTTACATCATACTACAGAACCTGTGCCCAAGGCATTTATTTTATTCCTTTGACAGGTGATTAAATATGCTGTAACAAAACTAGATATTTCTATTCATGGATGGATGGAGTTTCTCGAGTTTTAGTTGTTTGCTCACTTTAAACGACAGTCGAAGGGAAATAATTAAACTTTTAGTTAATTTATTATGTTGTATTCTAGTGCACTACATGAAATGATTTTGATTGCAGAGAGCCGCTTTTAAGAAAGCGCTGGCCATTACGTTCTACGGAGCCATGTCAGCATTTATTATGCCCAAATTTCTCTATTCTGTTATGCTTGGTAAGATTTTTAACATTTTAGTTATTAAGTTTATTTGTTTCCTTGAATTATTTGAAATTTGTGTTTAGCTTATTTTTTTGCTAATAGGCTCTTCACTGTCTAATCACTTGACGTCAGTGCTAAGTAGTTGTTTGTGTGTCAGGAGAAAGGATGGAATAATGGATGACACGCTGGTGTTCAGAGCTGAGGTAGTGAGTTCACTTCCCGTATCCCCTAAGGCTGCAGTTTGTCAATTTGAAAATTATAAAGACTGAAGATATTATTATTAATATTTTTTCTGCTGCTACTACCAATCTCTCTACTGCACCTTGTCTCGAGCGATCTGCCTCTTGAATTGCATACTTTTTAGGTTCACCCACCATCGTTCCAAATCACCCACCATCATCTGCCTCAGGCTTTTCTATCCTTCTGGCTTTCTACTCGAAACTAAAGTCTTACTGCTTCAAGAACTCTTGTCCGACTCACCTAATCATCCGCCTTCTGCTTCCTTTGACCCTCTGGAAACCGGACTTTCACCTCCTTTGGACTACCCTTTGGACAACTCGTATGACTTGACGCAATGTTTGTGAATAAGCTGGTGCCCTGCGCTTAGCATTCGAGTAAATCTTTAAAGTTTGGAGTTTTTTGATTACGATTACATTTGTTAACTTATTATTGTTAATGATAGTATTATTTTAATATTATTAATATTATTGTTATTATTATTACACGTATTTGCATTATGATGGTTCTTACTTTTATACTAATTAGTTGTGTTGTTTCTTTTATATTTTAGATCCAGCTTTTCGACATTACAATTTCTTTTACAAGACATTCTTCATTGTCATGTGTACTTCTCTGTCTCGTCAGAAGTATTACTTTGCTTGGGGTCTTTGTAAGTCGTTTAATCAATGAATGTGACATTTAGATGTGTCTCTATGTATTTGTTAGAGCAGTTGTATGGCACCTATGAAGTAAGTCAGAAGTGCACTTCTTCAGAGCTACCTAGGTATCACCACAAAAATTGGTCTTATGATGAACAGAACATGTTTCCTAAACTGTTAATGCTGCCAATGTGTGTATATCGGGTGGCAGGATATCATAGTCATGTCAGAAATCAATAATTGTGGGATTTTCTATTGGTCTCTAACCATCTGTTCTAGGAATTGCATTTCACTTTCTTTTGAGTTTAGGTTTTGATTTTTCTTTCTCTTTTCTGTTTAGCTTCCATTTCATGGTTAGTGTCAATTTTGCTTTTTGTTTCAGTGTTTTTGTATTAGTTTTTCATTTGGTTGAGTTTCCTTATTTTGCTTTGTCTTTTTTCTGTGCTAGTTTCGGTTTCTATGTCTTGTACTGCTTTGCCTTTTGGCTTCAAATTCAATTTTAGTTTCACATTGTCTGTCAGTTTCTGTTTCTACAATATGTTTACTTTTCCTTTATGTCTAAGCTTTGTAATTGTCTCACTCCCCTCCTGCTTTCTGCAAGCTACTGAAAGGCTTTCTCTAATCGCAGCCTTTGTTTTTCATTAAGCTGAACTAGTCAACACAAATGCAGGACTTGGATTTAACGGTTACGATGCGAGGGGTCGACCAAAATGGGACCTCATCAGCAACACAGATTTCTATGAAGTAGAGGTACGAGTCACATTCTAAATCACTTGTGTATAACCTGATTTGTGCCACATAATGTCTGCCTAGTTTTAGGTGCGACTTACCTTGTTTATCGAATGTGTTCCTTTGCCTTCAGATGTCAACGAGTCTAAAGACACTGCTCGACAACTGGAATAAGATGACGATGTCGTGGTTACGTTATGTTGTTTATGAAAGATCACACAGCACACTTGCCGTTTTCCTCATGAGCGCTTTCTGGCATGGCTTCTATGCCGGATACTACTTGACATTCCTTGGTGGAGGATTTTTCATCCATGCCTCACGACTGGTCAGAATCTGCCAACCTTGACATTAATAATTTGAGAAATAATAATAATAAAATACTCAATGCTTTGTTCGATACTGTTATTCAATTCCTTTTCTCTGCCAGATGAGACATAGCCATTTATGATGTCATTCAAAATGTCAAAATATTTTTGCTTGAACTATTACAATATTACACTCACATTTGATAGCTCTAACTGATTTTTCGCTGACACCATGTTATAATGAGGTCAGTGTCTTGATGATCAGTTCACATATCAGCGATTTGAAGAGGTAGCTTTTAAGATTAGAATGAAAAGCATGAGTGAGACTGCAGCACAAACAGATAAGGAAAAGCATTTCGAAATCTAGTTTCAACAACCGAAAAGCTGGTTCACGAGAAACAGTTATATATGTTACGGGCAATGTCTGAAACCAAGAATTTTGTAAACTGCCTGCGAAATTTGTAAAACCATAACCCTACACTAACCCTAACCTTACCCTATATTAACCCTAATCCTATGCCTAACCCTGACCATCGTCATTAGGGGATTTTGCAAATTGCCTAGAAAACATGCACGCTACACGATGCCTGGTTTCACACATTACCTGTAACATATACAAAGATGGCCAGTGAAATACAATCAAATACTATGTTTGAATAATAATTATAATAAAAGACTGATTTTATATATTGTAGTTGGTCAGAGTTGTTTTATAGACTATAGAGTTGTTTTATTGACTATGTGCTCCAGTATAAGACAAGTCCTTTGCTAAACAGGAAGCCATTGTAGAATTCTAAGCAGAGGAGGAGATATATGTTGCTATTTTGAAATATAATTTTTCGTTGCTTGTAGTCTTTACTTTGCTTGTTTTTCTGTAGATTCGTCGTAATATTCGTCCATTCTTCCAGTCAACTCCTCTAATGTCATTCTCGTATGACGTCATCACGTTTCTGGTCACTCGTCTTCTCATTGCCTACCTGACGTTTCCTTTCGTTGTGCTTCAGTTTTGGCCGGCCATCGATCTGTACAGGTGAATTTAACAAGGCTATCTGTTATCTGTAAATACCTAAGACTGATATTATTATTAATTTAAGGTATTTTTCATGTTTCCTTACATTTGATATCTCTGTTTTGTTCTTATTGTTATTTACTTATTTATTAATTCTTATAATTATGAACTAAGAGGCTCATATCCCAAAGGAAGGGAAAATTTAAGGCATCATATTTAAGGCTTCATATGGCTTATTATTATGCTTATTATTATTATTTTTATTATTATTATTAGAAGTATTAGTGAAGTTATAATTTTTAAATCAAGGTTGCATTGTAAATATAGGTTAGGAGTAGATAATTGATTCATATAACTTGAGGATTTGTAATAGATTTTTCTGTCTAGTGTAATTGTCATAGAATTACCAGATGTTTTGAATGATAACTAGTCATCAATTTTTTAGCATTAGTATGTTAGTGCAAGTTTTAATAGGAATAAGAGAATTGGAATTAGCAGAACTGTAAAAACTTCATTATATTGAAGTTCGGCAGTAAGATATATCTAAGATTAAAAAGGTGGATATTTGCATCAAGCTGCGTGTGAACTTTAGTCGTTGTTGACTTGTAATGCAATTTGCATTTATGATGATAGTTATGAATGTGTTATGAAAATAAGAGACTGGTTGAAATATTATACTTGTATTTAGTTTAGAATACATTTTTTTAAAGCATTCCTGATGACTACAAACCTGTTCCTAGAATTGTTTCTTAAATAGAATGTTGCATTGAGTTCCCCTGGCATGCAACTCTGAATGACACATTGACAGTCTTAATTGACAAACCTATTCAACTGACCCAAAGTTAAACGTCTCGTGCCTGGGCCAGTCTGGAAACAAAGCTTCTATTATTGATAAGTCGGTTACAACATGCAGTGCATAAGTACTGAGCCCACAGAATGGCCCTGTCATTTTGATATATATCTGCTAGCCAATAGTTTGTGAATGAATGAAAAATACCTCCACAAAAATGATTTATGTGAGTTTAATTAAACTGCATTATGTGCTCGGATTGGTTGTGTCTGACCAGCTACTATTTGTCAATTAACTGGTAATGGAACTACTCTCTTGCTGGTATGGGAGCAACATGGCCATAGAAGTGCAAATTGCATTTTTGAACAGTTGCAGACACCAACACCCATATATTCTTCTCCTGATCACAATATTGCTCGGCTGTTCCATGTAAGCATTCTCTCGAGGCACCAGTTGTCAAAATTGTCAGGTTTCTTGGTTAAGCCTCTGTGGTCGACCTCATCTTTCAGTGTAAAGGAGTAGTGGCAACACAGACAGTCTATGAAACTGTAGTTTAGTATTCAGCTCAATTACAGACGTTGTGTGCATCTCTCTGAGGTGCTGCCATTTCAAAGACACAGCCAGCCGTTTCTATTTTGAAATTGTAGTGTGTCACGTTTTTTATCAATGCAGACAACGTGTGATCTGACAGTTATACTCTAGTTTTAGTAGTAGTATTTGAGGTGTTACTATTAATATTTTGTTATTCATAATGTTATCAATTATTATTTGGTTACTATAATTTATTAGCTTATGTTATTATTCTGATTCTTGCTAATAGGCAGCAGTATTTTTGGATGCACGTCGTTGGTGGTCTCATCATCATCATATTCACTTGGAGGCCGATTTCAAAACTGGAAAAGAAGAAGGAATGATTGAGTGGACATTTAAGTGATTCACATTTCTATTTATAAGATGTAACCATGGAAAAAGAGATCGACAAGAGTTATGGGTACGAAGAAAGCGAAGTGATTCAATCAATCAATCAATCAGCATGAACTTAATATACTGCATTGTATTGTGTACGTATATTTACATGTTGTAAGTTTTCTATGTGTGGTGTTCAATGTTTTATGGTTAGTGGTCCATCACCATGTTTAAAGATTTGTAATTAAGATTGCATTGTGTATTTTGTATGTCACTAATTATGTTCACTGTGATCAGTGTGTTGTTCATTTTGAGTTAATATTTCATCATCATGTTCCAGTTTTATGTGTTGTCTAAGGTATCACTTCCTCCTCTTTCTGTTAATAAAATTCCAAACTCTACCTTATTGACTATTTGCTACTTATCATTTGCTATTTATCATTGACTAATATTTCCAGTTGGGTTGTGAGTGAAGTGTTTCTCTCTAGTTACCTATGTTCTTTCTCCTTCACCTAGAAATGTCTTTATTAAGTGACTGGCATTCCTCTCCTCCAAGAACCTTTACCGCTCCTTTTCCGTTTCATGTTTCTTTTGTCCAATGGCTAATGTTCCTTGCCTTTGAGCGTGAATATTTCTGACATATGTTGTTCACTTGTGTCCTATCATGTCTAACTCATGACCAAGGAGGATTAATTCCTGGTGAAGTAAAACTGGCAGAAATCAAATGCAGCTTAGTATAAGTCATGATGTTGTGCTATTTGACATTTGTATAATGCGGTCCTTTGAACTCCAAAGGGGTAAGATCTTAGGACAACTAATCTCTCATGAAATTTGTCTGGAAGTCTAGACTTTTGTGTGCTCATCATGCTTGAGGTAGAGTCGTAAAATAAAAAAATGATTCATATCCAATCATCTGTAGGGGCTTCTACCATGCAGATCGTATAGACACGCCGAGTCTTTATATGCTCTCCAGTAATGGCTTTTTATTTTGAAGTTCTGCCACAGCATGCTGGTATTTTGAGTGAATTAGAATTATAAAATACTGAGTTGTATAACAAGCCTCATGTCATGTCTGCCTTTTTATAATACTTGGTACCTGATTTTAGATTACAGTTATTGTGCTCTGTGATAAGCCAACACATGACTACACTGGTGTCTGCTGTTGCTAAGAGTTATCAAATGAGAAGTGCTGAACACTAATAAGACTGGAGGTCGCACTCGAGCTCAATAGGTTCCTCTTAAGTGTGCAATAGTAGTTCCACTGTTTCAGAATTTTCGCTTAAAGGATGTAGGTTTAGATGTCTTATTTTGTCGGTAGAAGCCAAACAACTTGTCTGATTTTAAGCAGCATTTGACAGTTGAAGGATACTATTAGAAATGTGCAATTACGTGTAACTTTTTGAATATTATCAATGTTTGTCATAATAATAACAATAATAATAATAATAATGAGCATGTGATATACTATACACATCTTAATATATGTGCTGGATAATGTAATTAAGCTCAACATGTGTTTACCTTGTATTCTAACTGTTTTGATGAATTAGATATAGTGTAGCTTTTGTGTTTCTTCTGAGATGTTTTTAAAATATATTGTATTGATCAATCACTGTTCTTGATTGATCCCATAAAATGTAATATATAAAATTTAACATATGGGTTCTTTACAAACGGATTTTTACAGGTTGTGTATGAGGTTGTGCATGACTACAAGGATTCAACAGCAACGACACGTCAATGCTTTGATACATAAGCTTTGAGCGCCTCTGAGTAGATATCTTGAAGGGGCGTTATATCAAGTATTTATGATTGATTGATTGATTGATAAGCTTACTTGCATAATTGTTCAAAAGTAATGCCTGGCGGCATCAGATACTACTGTGGTTTAGTGCGGGATAGTGAATTTACACTGATGTGCGTTCTGAGGTATTTTTATTAATACACTGTTTATTTCTAACAATTATAATTTCATTTGAATAGTTTCTAAAATTAGTGGAGATAACTGTTTGAGACAGGAATTGCAGGACAAAAAACCATATTGACCAATAGCCACACTAGTGTCTGTAGTTACCAGGTGTATTAGCACCTCTGTGGGGTCATACAAGTTGCCTCGGCAAATGTCACACAAACTGTAGACATAGACAAGTTTTATACTTATGCGATTCTGCAGTTGAGTGTGTTCCGATGATGTTTTAATTATAGTTTGTTGGTGTCTGTAGAGATATTTTGTTTCATTAAATATAGGTTTATTGCATTGGTTATGTTACATCTAGAAAAAATAATCTGGACTTATTTATCTAGAACCCACGTTTCTTTCTGTCTGCCGGTCTGTGTTGATGTATTTTTGTCTGTCTCCCTATCTGTGTGGGATATGTTTTGTTTGCTTATATGTTGTGTGTTTCTGCCTGTGTTTCTCCTTGTCGTTTGTCTGCCTATCGGTGGTATTTTTCCTCTGTCTTTTCGTCTGCCTGTTTTCATTCATTCATTTGATACGTTTGTGTAGCGCCTCTTACAGATATCTACTCGGAGACGCCCCCTTCCCAGCCGCGGCCAGTGAGAAACAAATTGAACGATTGATAGAAAGCAGGGGACTTATTCCATTGAAGTAATCTTCTGCAACTGGGTGCCCATTCGGCATGGGAGGGGTGGTAACTGCCGATAAGGCTCGGCGCTATTTAACCGAGGAGTGGGACCAAGAGCTGCTCCTTGACCGATGTGCCCAGAGCTCTGTCGAAGGCTAAGTCAGAGACCAAGCGACAAAAATCGCTTTTAAGTAGGAGGGAGAACTACCGTTGAGACACTGCCAAACAGCTATTCTGTCGGAAATTCACAGCAAGACAGGAAGCCAGTGTAAGACCTCTCGCATGTAAACAGAAACTGAAGCATAACCAGGAATATGACCAATAAGACGGGGAGCAGAAGAGGGACCCGGTCAAGACGAGCTATCAAGCTGGAAGGTCAACGAGAAGAGCACAGCAATGATCGACTCAGCTGGTAACAGAAGCATGGACAAGGACCACAGAGCGTAATGAGAGAGGAAGCGCAAGACAACACGCAACTAGCAAAGCTATTGTCAGCTTTGCGTGACCAAGCTGACATGCTGTGAGGATCTTAGTTTTTGGACAAATGTCACTCCTGGGTCACGAACTGTAAGGAAGATGGCATTATGGGGAAAGGTCTCAGCCAACAGGTGTCAGTCTATGTCAGCCAGCTGCGACCACTAAGCCATAATGAAATGTGTTTTGGATGGATTCATAGGCAGACGTGTCTGTAGAATGGTTCCTACGAAAACCCAGATGCAAAGGAAGTAGTAAGCTATTAACATCTGAGTTGATTAGCAACAATGCACCCTACGAATTTATAACAAATGTCAAATTTGCAATAGGGCAATAGTTTGCAGGATCGCTTGAGTCATGTCCATCTCGCTTAAAGGCTGAAATAGACCGTCTCAGATAAGTATGTTGAGCCTACTAGGTCGACCGGTTGCAGAGCAGAGTTAGAAATGGAAGGAGGTCTACGCATGTAGATTCTGGACGAAGAACGAGGACACGGTCCAGTTCGTTCTCGGTCAAGATAGGCAGAGTGCTGTGGTATGTGTCTGTCTGTCTGTCTGTCTGTCTTCTTATCTTTTGTATGGTTGTGTCTCACTATCTGTGGTATGTTTCTGTCTGTCTGTCTTCCTGTCTGTTGTATGTTTATGTCTGACTATACATGTATGTGGCGTGTTTCTGTCTGTCTTTCCGTCTGCACATCTGTTCTGTGCTTCTGTGTGCCTGTCTGTGGTGTCTCTGACTGTTTTTCATTCTTTCTGCCTGCTTTCAGTGGTTATGTTGCTGTCCGCCCGATTCTCAACAAAAGATAGGTTGACAAAAACAGCTGACTGATCGATATATGGGAATCGTAATTTTGCGATGTCTAAATTCCCAAAATGCGTCGTCGTGTGAACCAATTCACAATCCTTAGAAAAATCAACTCGATAGTGCAGGGTCAAAATCGGTTCCAGATCAAGATCAGATCAGCCAGATCAGACGGACGGTGTTTAGAATTGAAGCAAAGAGGCGGTTATGAGTAGAGGGGAATCTGAATCGGGTTTGTGAAATAGCAGGCTTGGTCTTCAGTTTCGAGTGCCTTGAAGAAACGTACTCTGACATACTGACAAAAAGATGGACGAACTTGCAGACTGACAGAAACGCACAGACGCAGGCGGACAAATTGGCGAACGCCGATGGACGGATAGCAAGCGGTGAAGCATACAGACGCAGACGGATACAGGCAGAACAAATGGACAGCCCGACAGACAGAGGGAGACTGACGGACGGATAGTGAGGTCGATGCGAGTCTATGGCCTTTAATGAGGCGAATGGGTGTACAGTTGTGGTCGATGTGATGTTGGTAGAGAGGGACGATATCTGTCTGTCCTGTATAGATGTCTGCGTATATATATATATATATATATATATATATATATATATATATATATATATATATATATATAGTGCGCTGCTGCTGCCCTTGCTGTCTGCCAGCGCCGTCCAGTCTTCTCACAGCCTGAAATAAACAGCCAATATTATAAACGTTGACCCAGTCTGCTTCTGGCTGACTGTCTGTGGGCGTGGATGTCTCGGTGTTTGGCTCTTCATGACGCAATCTGAACGTCTCTCTGTCTGTCTGTGCATCTGGATATCTGCCTCACACTAGCTATCCGTCTGTTTAAGAGGTAGTCTCTAGTATAGTAAGCGCATGTGAATAAGCTGGTTCCTGCAACTTCGCTTTTGTGGGCGCTATAGAATTTTTAGATTACGATTTGCGCCATAAGTGTCAGCCTGTATGTATATGTGATGTGGTGGTCTGTAGGGTGAGATGGATGGTCAGGATCTTGCGGTTGTGTGTTCGAGTCCATGTTGCGACCCGGTGCAAGTTGTCTGCGTTAGTGCGTGTCCGTCATCAAGCATTGTTTGTTGGCACTGACGAAGCTGCAGGATAAACGGCACGTCGTGCAATACACTCTCGGATCCCTTGTGCACGACCTCAAGAGGATACATCCATTAACAACTCAAGGACCTACAAAAAGGAAATGAGTTCCTCACACCACTAGTCCCGCTAAAGAGAACACCTATACACTCCTGTATATATATATATATATATACATGTATGTATGTATGTGTGCGCGCGCGCGTGTGTGTTTGTGTGTGTGTTTTCATATATGTACATGCCATGACATATTTTAAACACCTCTAAAAGCGCTGCCTGTTGCAGAATCATAAAGAACGAAAGCAATAAGCGAACAGCGATCATAGAGTTGACGTCCGTGTGTTGCGATCGTCAACGCAGGCTGTCGTCTATCTTCTTCGTTGACGTATAATGTCACGTATTCCAAGAGCATCAGACATCTTGTCCACTAACAACTATGGATGTTAATTCGTCGGCTGAGCTCTACTCGCCTGCGGGAGTTCGCCAGTGGTGACCCTCCTATAGCCAGTCAGATTGATTTAGGCTAATAGGCAAGGACCAAGATACCATATTAGATCTTTGGCTAATAGGTAGCTTTATTGTAGGCAACGTAAATGATGTAGACTATTATAGTTCACTGTCCATGTACTATATGCATAGATTAGTGTAGGCCTACTCATCGCACGAACACACTGGATCAGTGACACACGAAATGTTTTTGCGTCCCTTGGATAATTTATTTATGGGGCGTCCACAGACTCAACACCTTTATGTTTCTGCGCTGAGCTCTAAAGTTTAGAGTTCGGACGCACGAACGCACGCTATGGGAATTCTCTTTAAACATGGTTTATGGTTCTAGGGCAATTCGTCGTGGATATTCGTCGCGGACAATTCGTCGCGGTCAATTCGTCGCGGTCAATTATAATATGAAAATGATGATAGATGCTTCATTGAATAACCACACAAATTCACCGCAATATTAGAACTGAAATATAATACTAGACTGTCAAGTTTTTCAAGCTATTTAAGCCTAATATCAAGTTTTGATGAAATTTATACGCTCTAATAGGGCTTATGAAATCCTGAAGGTACTCTGATCTAACATATTGTTAACTAAATGTTAATAATTTTTGAGAAAAATCCTCTCCGAAATCGTTCGATTTTTAGTAAATCATTACGATGGGTTAACCGTTTAATTCATGAAATCGAAGCGAGCTAACTACCCGGCATTGACACTATAGATGCACTAATATTTACCGTGACGAATTGTCAGCACCGAATTGTCCAATTTTCTCCGTCGAATTGTCCTGCGACGAATTGTACGCGCCGAATTGTCCGCGACAAATTGTCCTGCGACGATACATGCGTCACGGGTTACTGGTTAGCATCTAGTATATATATATATATTGTATATATATATTAGATGCTTAGCATCTTGTATATTTATACATATATATATATATATATATATATATATATATATATATATATATATATATCCCGTGAAAAATCACAGGTCGTATACTTTACCCTTGAAAAATCACAGGTCGCTGAAGAGTCTGTTGACTTTGGCGAGCTGTCCATCTTAGCATTAGCTCAAGATTCAACTACAACTGGCCCTCTTCTCGAGTTTCTTCCATTAAGTTTCTATTTAATTTTACTAACTGCAAATATAGGCCTACTTACATTACATGATGTATAACCTATGCACACCAATAAACTATTTTAACCGTATTAGTAACGCTCGTCGCGCATCTAACCTTACTTACATATGGCGGACGTATAGACCAGCACCGGATGCGGTAAGGTATTATGCGCTACCGGTTAACGTTATCTACATACGACATACTGAATAAAAACTTTTTAATGTATTATTAGTGCCCATCGTACATTTAAGCTTATTTACATACGACGGACGCAAGAACACTGGATGCAGTAAAGTACAATTACTGCCCGGTGAATGTCATTTACATACGACTTACGCAGCAGCACCGGGTGCAGTCAGATTTACGCAAACGCCCGATGAATATGCGAAACGTTAATGTATGACACAGACACACACACACACACGCCACGACGGTAATTATTATATTTGATATATTTGTATATACAGGTCTATGTAATACTTGTGAATATTTGTTCCTATTCTTTTGCTCTCTCACAGGCTTTTAATAATATTGCATAGGCTGCTTACGTCGGTCCGCCACTGCCTATCTCTCTGTCTCACCCGGCACCCTTCATCCTTCCCAAAATCCATTTTGAATGATTCTACAAGAAGGCAGAGACCGTAGATACACTATAGGTGGCACGGAGGAGGCACAGCGATGCGAGCAGTGAGGAGTGAATGCCGCGCCATCTATTGTCTGTTGAGCGGCGTGTGACCGCAGGGCGGCGCTGCTCTGGCCGTTGGCGCTGGCGTTGTTGTCGTCGTCGGTCGGTGAGAATTCATCGTCAGTGTTCTGCGTCGTCGATCGGTCGCCGGAATTAAATCGTCAGTTCATCCGATTCCGTTGAAGACAAATAATCCTCTCTTCAATCTTTCGGTTCTTGAGAGCGCTGTCCGAAACACATCAGAGCCCGATTGAGTCATTATATGGACTTCGTTGCACTGATCTCAGGACGTGTATAGGCTCCTATTGGCTACAATCTTTTCGGTTCCTATTTCCTATTTATCAGTTAGTCTTGCGTTAGCTATAGAAGCTGTATGAACGCGTGTCAGACACTATAGTCTGACTTCCGGTTACTCTGATCCGTCGGATGTCGATTGAACTTCTAAGCATTATTATTATGATTACTGTTTCAACTGATGACAACTATCAATGTTAATGGTGATTCATGCATTATAATAATGACACTGTAATAGACGTCAATGGATTAGACCGCATTTGTCGAGTTAATTCTCAATCGTTTGCCCAACTTCTTTAGACCTTGCACTTCGACTGATTCCAGAACTTCACCGTTGCGAGTTTTAAGGAACTGATCTTTATTGCCAAGTTATGGTGCGAAGCTGAGGAACTTCGGTGATCTACATTATATTACTTTGTGTAACGTAACACAGCGTGTTGGACTGTTGGTGTTGTCCTGTTACGATGTGATATGCGATGTTTGACAGACTCTCAGAGGAATAATTAGAACCTATACTCACATAGGCCCATGAGGGAGTAGTGATCATCTGCGTCATTGAAAACGTCATCCATCGGATTTCAACGTCGTCTGCTACACACCTCGAACCGTTAATAATTGATGTATGTTTATGGCTGACACTTCAAACTGTTTAATTGTCCAGATCAGAAAGGTCATAAGAAAGATTTTGATGAAGGGAATAGGATTGGTCGCTGCAGATTCCAAAAGGGTCGCGATTCAAAGGACATAATTAGTATAGACGCAAGGTCTTCTGATCTGTCTGGGGAATTACAGCGAATTATTTTCAACAGTAACAGAGTCCTTGGCCAGCAGTTACTATGTGAAACGTCGCCTCGTTAGAAACTGCTTAGATCGCCATCCCGATTTCTATTAAGACAGTTCCGAATGTTCTAGGTCGTGCATTTACCAAATTCCAAAATACCATCGTATTACCTAAGTTCTCAAATACCATCATTGACTTACGGCTTTTTGTCTGTCTCGGTTTGATTCATGAATCCAGACCTGCAGGCACTGGAATTTAGAACGATCCGACTGTCTGGGCTTCGTTTCGTATACAGAGCCAATCGGTGTAAAACCAATTTTTTTGTCGCTGAGAAACTCCTTGCGTTTACGTTAACTCCTTCCATCAACCCTATAGCGTTGTCCTTCGTATCGTTTGCCGCTTAAAACTGTCCGTTTTATCGACAAGATGCGTTTTGCAAGGGACCGTTTTTGTCGGCATCGATCGGTTCTTTGCCCTTTTCAGTCGTCGATAATAGATTGAGGCAATAATTCGTCGGAATGCTTCGCTGTTTGCCGTTGCTGAAGGCCTGCAACCAGCAAGTGGACTACGTAGACAAACGACACTGTGGATTGGGAGAGATTCCGGACGATATTCTGCAGTACTCTCATTCGCTCGAGGAACTTCTGCTGGATGGGAATCAGATAAAGGACCTGCCTCGGGTCAGTTGCACTAAAGTCAGCTCGTTCAATCTATAATAATCGATCGATATATGTCAAGCAATCAACCAGCCGAGGAACCAGAAATCAGCCAATTTAAGTCATTGATCGGTGAATCGAGCATCAATTCATTCACCTATCTATTATCCATCCATGATTCCTGTTCTCCAAGTCCCTCTGTGGATTCATCCGTCAGTCCAACCAAATCAATATCGATCCGTCATGCATCAACCCACATCCATCGATCGATCCATCTCTTCGTCACTCAATCCATCCGTTCTACCATCTGTCCATCCATCCATACACCAATCAAATGTGTCAAACTGGCTAGACAGTCTAATCACTCATTATTTCTTTAGCCGTTGGTCTGAGTAGGTTCTGGAAAATAATCGCTATGTCAATGCTCTGAATGAATGAGCTAATTAATTAATGGTTGCAAAATGTCAATTTCAGCAACAAAATAAACAACAATATCAAGAACAACAACAATAACGTTAAGGGCAACAACAACAACAACAATAGGAATCTTGTTACCGTTGATTGCAGTTGGACATCTCCTTTTGATTGTAGGCGTTTTTTCATCTGCTGCAACTTCGGAAGCTGACGCTGAGTGATAACGAGTTGTTTCGTCTGGCGGATGATATTGGAAACCTAACGCTGCTGCAGGAGCTCGACCTCAGCCGCAATGGTATTCAGTTCTAATCTTCTACCCCGTTGCGACTTCAGATGGGGTTGGTCATACGGGCTGGAACGATTGGGAAGTAGGCTTATCCCTTAGAAACTTGAACTCGCATTTCCTCAATTGTCCGTTGCAGTTGTATACACAGGACAACACAGTAGAACTGAAATTTGATATTGCCCTGCTTCAAACATTTTTTGCAAAGAAGTGCACACAAGTCTCGACGGCGCAACTGCAGTTGTAGGCCTACTGCAGAGCAATTGTGGACGAAGGGCTTGATCAAGGTCCCTACACAGCGACTCCCCAGACGAGGGTCGAACCCGCTCGCTCAGCGCACACTGAGCGTTACTGGCCGACCGCTCTAACCAATCTAGCCATCGTGCCACACAATATACATTGTCTATATAGACAGTCGGATATATATATATATATATATATGAACTACAGCGCATGTGAAGTATAATATATATATTACATGTATATACATATGAAGCGATTGACATCATGTGCCTCAAGGAAATGTTGCACTTTGAGTGTTTTAATGTAGTCTATATTTCTCAATAAGATAAATGCGGTTCATCGTGACTTTAGAATCTCATTAGGATGAAATTTATTTGCACCTCTTGATCCAGTTAGTATCGTACACTGGTAAGAGCGTAGGACACGTCTCATGCGCCTCTGCGAAGGATTGCATGCATGAGAACCGCTGCAAGATCCTGGGTTAGTTTAAATTATTTCAGAGATATAAACCTCGGGCTGGTACGGTCCTTGCACGGGACCTTAAATGGCGTGGCGTCCATTCAAACGGACGAAGAGTGGGAACGGATCATCTCACCGGATCAAACTCTCTTTGATATATGAGTAGGGTCGAGGCCGTGTTATGCTGGGTCGATATGCAAATAACTTGAAACATTTTTCACATTGAAGATTTTTAAATGCTGTCACTGTGTAGGGACCTTGAGCAAGTCCTTCGCACACAATTGATCTGCAGTACAACTGCAGTTGCGTCGTCGTGACGTGTGCGCGCTTTCGAGCACGACTTGTCGTGATAGAGCGCGTTATAACTGCCAAGTTGTATTGTATAGCATTGTAAGAGAATCAAACTCCGCCATTCAATGTGTTAGACGATGAATGCACGCTGGCAACTCAGAATCATGAAAACGCACGAGTATATCTTATATAGATCTTTGATCATGACCCAGCGTTAATGCGATATGATAAATAGGCAGCTGGCAACTATTTGGACCAGCGCTATAATGCGGTCTAATGTGTCACTGATATCAATAGTGAGTAACAGAGTAGTCAATCATTTAGCTGCGGTTTCATTACGCCAAACTAAACACGCATCGCTGTTAGTTGCCCGTCGTTCATTGAAAAATATGATACAATGTGGGTGGTGAGGCATATAAGGTAAAGCCAGTTACAGTAATCGTTCATTAAATTTCATTGCACGACTGTTTCGGCAGCTGTGATCAAAAGATGGATAGTGTGGTCAAATGGAAACGCTAATGGATGGTTTGGTTAATAAAGATGCGCTTATGGATGGTGTGGTTAAAAGGATATAGGCCTACGCGTATAGATGATGAGGTTAAAAAGGATAAGCTTATTGATGGTTTGGTGAAAAAGATACGCTTATGAATTGTGTGATTAAAAAGATATACTTATGGATTGTTTGGTTAAAGGTATACGCTTATGGACACACAACTGTTTTAGCAGTGCGATTAAAAGATGGATGGTGTGGCTGAGAGGATACGCTTATGGATGGTGTAGTTATAAAAGATACACTCATGGATGTTGTTGTTAAAAAAGATACGCTTATGGATGGAATGGTTAAAAACAATACGCTTATGGATGGTGTGGTTATAAAAGATATGCTTATGGATGGTGTGGTTCAAAAAGATATGCTTAAGGATGGCGTGGTTAAAAACAATACGCATACAATATGAATGATGTGGTTATAAAAGACACGCTTATGGATGGTGTGGTTAAAAACAATACGCTTATGGATGGATGATATGGTTAAAAGATTGCTCCGATGGATATTGTGACCAAATGATGCTCTGACTGAGGTTCAAAGTTCAAGCACGACAACAACGATCCAATCACATGCCCTTACAGTTTGCCAACTGAAATCGCCATTTTCACTCTAATCATCTTGATTCAAACCCAGGACGCAAAGGTGCAAGGCAAACGCTCAATTAATCTACGGCCGTGTTTAGCCATAACAACTTGATCCGAGTTTAACCCATGTGACTTGTAGACTCGGCGCTCCGTTGTGTAAGTGGCATCGGTTAGGCTGGCCTATATATCCTCTGCCGCAGCGTGAGTTATTATTTTTGGCGTTGAATATTGAACGACTATTTATGGCTTTTCTCGTCGACATGAATAATAAACATCTTCGTCTCGTCTGCGATGGTCTACATCGCATTTCAGCAGGACGTTCGAGGAAATGAAACGACGTGTTGGGCCTGCTACCACCGACCCCACAGTGATTTATGGCAGTTCTGCCATGGCGTTGCATGACGACGCTCCGCAGCACTACTGTGTCCTGCTCAGTTGCATGGTTCAGCATATGTTTTATACATGTAAGTTAAGTGCACTGCTTCGTGGTCTGAACTACGCGTTTTAAGTCATTCGGTTTGGTTCTGGAAGAACATTGTAGCCGAAGGTTATTGTTCTTCAATTACTTGTTTGTTCAAGTTGAATCTAGTGCCAAAGATCATTAATTAATTAATTCATTAATTAATTCATTCGTTCATTCATTCATTCTGTTGCCTTTCACGTCAGCTTGTTTCAGGCACGCGCTTTGTTTCCGCTTATTAAGCACACAACGCCAAAAACAATGGCACAAACTTTCTACATAAGTTACTTATCACGACTACGTGTTACTCAACGCTTAGCCTATAGGTTGTTACTTCTCCACGAATTCAACCTTCCGCATGAGTTAGTCTTTCAGTTGAGTCAGTGTTTACTGCACCTTTGAAGTACTAGCTGTTTATTCTTAAGTATCCACATTCAACACTCTGGCTAACATTTTCACATACTTATTTACAGATATCGAGGAGATTCCTGAGAATATCAAGCACTGCAAGAATCTCCAGATAGTTGATTTAAGCAGCAATCCATTGCAAAGGTAATAATTTATTTCTCTCTGGTACATCAACTAAATATTATTGTTATATCTCCATTCATTATAGATACAGACTGATATCAGCCTTCAACAGTACGTGTGCTTGTGTTTCCATGTTCATATTTCCATGATTACAAATCTATCCGATCAATCGACACCGACGTAGGGTGATCACTCCGCTGAATTTTCTGTTCGGTGATAATTGAAATAACTAAATACTGAACAAAACGCGAATAGCGTCACCATGTTGAAATGGATAAGATGCTGTCATGGAAACTGTGCTACCACGAGCATTGTGCAAATGCAGCATTGGGTATAGGCCGCCTAGTGTTGTGCTGTCTTGCATGACGTCAACGAACATTTAATTGGTTCGTACAACCAAACATCGCGCTGAAATACGACCAACGTATATATAATCGATCGCCCAAGTCATTAAATTAGTTCCTAGATCGATAGAATAAAGTCATTAAATTAAATTAATTAAATAATTAAATTATTAAATATTAAATGACTAAATGATTAATTAAATTAATTAAAGTCATTAAATTAGTTCCTAGATCATTAGATTAGATCACTAGATCATGGATGGGGCAAATAAAAGAGTGCATGGACAGATGACATTGAAGAATGTGTGAAACAAATCTTCAAGAATTGAGCCACGCGGCAATGACCAGAGACATCATGTGGAGAGATGGGACCAGAGTCCAGAAAGGCATCAGACGCCTATGGGCGATGAGCCCATGCTTGTTTATTGATTGATTGAGATCATTATGTCAGTCGGTAATTCCATAAACTATAGCAGCTGACTCCAAGGACTCCGAAGTTTAGGCTAGTCGCGGACCATCTGCGCTCCGAGTCTCAAGAGTGTGAGCAAGGTGGTTCACGGAGGTGCGTCCTGAGAGTCAGAGCCGTCTTAAGGCAATGGCACGCTAGGTTGTCAATATTCTTTTTTCCTTACCTGTGCACAACGTATTACGGTGTATATATAATTTGCCTAGCCTTTGTTTCTAGCCTTTGTTTTTCTGATACTGTAGATATTGTATGTTCATGTCAAGTTGTTGTACATGTCACAGTGACATGTTTTATCTTGGTGGTCTCATCGCCGTTGGAGAGCCACTTTTTGGTCAAAGCGACGTGTCTGGTCTTGGCAACGTGTCGTTCTACACAATGTTTTGCATAATTTAAAAAAGCAACTCTCTGCTCGGACGCATGACAAATTTTAATCGGAAGCTCCATAATTATTAGTTTTGTCTTCGGCCTGTGTCAAATCTGGATAAAGGAGGAGGAGGAGGAGGAGGAGGACGACGACGACGACGACGAGAAGGGCGACGAAATTTGTTTCGTCATGATGTAGGCCTATACAGCGCAGCAACAGGAACTATATCGATTGAGTGATCGTTGCTTTGAGGTTCGATGCGGCGTCGTTTGCAACACCCTGCATGAGCAGATCATAATTAAACACTGGGTATATCATGTAGGACTACAACTGCATAGATAGTATGTAAATACGTGAGTGCTATCTAAACCGAAATCTTTGTCTATTCCATAAACACAATGTTTAGGTTTATCTTTAATGCTGACCTATACCTAACTAAGTAATTACGTTAATCCAACGCCTTGATGATTGCGCTATCACCAGAAAATTGGTACGAAGAGCTTTCTTGTTACACCAATGCCTGCTGTTCCAGAGAGTAATTTAGGAATGAATGGTAGGCTTAGGTAAAGGTGGGTGGATTGTGGGGTTTTTGAATTTGGGTATAGGTGGGTGGGTTTCATGGTGATGAGATAGGCAAGGAGTGTGTTTTGGGGATCCTAATCTCGGCTTCAGGCAGTGCACATGAGGAGTGAGTGTATCATTGTCGTTGGACTGCAGTGCACTCTTCACTATAAATGGGTTTTAGAATACGATTCTATTTTTTTTGATACTGAGGACCAATAGACGCATACACACGGACAGGCAGATAAGTAAGCTAGAGGGCAGACAGGTCCATACATACAGAGAGACAAACTAGACAGATAGACAGACTGTTTCTCAGCCTCACAGACAGCTAGTGATATATGCAGGCATAGAGGCATACAGCATCGCAGGTAGGCATGCATGAAAACGGGCTGACAGGCACACAGTCAATTAAACGTAGAGGCGTGTGGACTCTAAGAGAGACATGAACGCAAGTATACAGAGACAGAGACAGAGACAGTAGCCATAAAGTGCGAGACGTCAGGCAGACGGATATTTTGTTTAACAAGAGGGACAAAATGAGGTGAGAGCGTTTGGCCTCATTCTGAGTAAGTCGTTGCCCTGTTCGGCAAAGGCCAGTCATCGATGATGACACATCCGAATATTTGCTCATCCTTTTGGCGCTGTAATTTTGCAGAGGGTGGTAAACAGTAGGCCTACCGGTTCCCTGCCCACTACCCCTTCGAAAGCACTTTGCTGACTCAAGGGAAACAGAGAGGGATATACTCCACCGTCTCCCCACTCTGGGATATATGAGGGTACTGGTTATTAGGGCCCACTTTATCATCATTTTCCACTTCCTACTCTTCCTCCTTTTGCTCTTCCATATTCATCTCCTCCTCCTTCGTTTGCTCTTACACTCGCCACCTCCTCTTCTCCTCTTCTTCCTCCTCGTCATCCATTTCATTCTCTCTATTGCCATTTCATTAATTTTTATGTCGTGGTCAAATGTCTCTCAAACGCTTGTCTAGCTGCCATAAGGACATTAAGTGAAACATTCGTTTCAAACTACGCATTGTAATTGTAATTACGAAAATTTGTATAGCGTCGTCAGTAGCAAGCTGCTTCTAAGTTGCTTTACATGACAGTTCGCTGCAGATCATAGCACTAATTATCTCGTATACGTTTTTCATTCTGTTCCAGAGCAATGCTACCAAAGAAATAGGTCCCATGTTGAGAAGATGTAACGATTTCTAATAAAGCTTTCTTATTATTTTTGGTGACAGTCCTTGATGTGACTCTTTGGTCATCAGTGAAGAATATGAAACTGAGAAAATTACCCTAATTATGATTTAGGTCAATGTCGGACTTAAATTTTAGAATAATTTTTTATTTTGTACAGCCAAATCTCTCACACTGTGTCTAAAACCAAAGGTTACACTCAAATGCGTAACAGTTAATAGGCTACGACTACCTAGAGATCGACCGAAACGGCCGAAAACGAAAACGCCACCGAAATTGATGCTTTGGCTTCGGCCGAAAACGAAACTAAAACGAAACTGAAAAGTCAGTTTCGGCCAAAAACGAAAACGAAACCGAAATTTATTGAACCATTTTTATTATGTAATGCTAGTTTGTTTTACATCAATTTCCTGTCTTTTCAACAATACAGCAATATATTTTATTCAAGTTAAAGTGTCTGAACATAGTTTAAGGCGAGAAGTGAGAACTAGCTGTTAAACAGACTAATGCTAGCAGCACAGGATGAGAGAAATAGGGAATTTGGAAGCAAGTGATGAACGCCTTGGACAGCCACGGGCCTATAATCAATACCATCGCAATCCTTCGGCCAAAGCGTTCATCACTTGCTTCCAAATTCCCTATTTCTCTCATCCTGTGCTGCTATACATATACATAATTATTTATATATTATATATATTTTTTATATATATAACGCTTACGGGCCGGAACTGCTGTAATTGAGAAGCAGATGAGACGCTGGTAAAGGAAATAACAGCCTACCAATTAGCCCAGTCAGTCGACACGGCTGAAATCATTACGTCTCGACTGAAGGCATTTCGTCTCGACTGAAGGCCTTTGACCCTTCCAGGGTTGACAGCATGAATTTACATATATGTACCTGCAAGACTGCGTGCAACTGTCGGTAGACACTGAGTTTCGGATTGAACCCAAAATGAACCTTGGTTTCGGCCGAAAACGAAACTGGAACGAAACTGCCAGTACCAATTTCGGCCGAAAGCGGAAAAGGGCCGAAACCGAAAAATTTGCAGTTCCGACGCCGAAGACGAAAACGAAATTCGGTGGAACACTACTACTACCACTACAAATAGTACCAATTACCACCACAAGTTCACCACCACCAACGCCACCACCACCACTATTATAATTATTACAACCACTACTATTTAATTTAAGTTGCGTCATAAGTTAATTATTAACAGTAAACAGAAATAGTGTTATTTTCTATTTATATATTTCTAACTTATAATTATTGCCAATAGTTTACTTCGCTTATTAGTATGTCAGTATTATTACTACTGGTACTGCTCTTTTTTGTACTGGGTCTACGGAGGTGCTCGTTCGTTCATCATTTGCCGATAATCCAGCAATCGCCCGCATCAGGAGATGTGTTCAGCTGCTGCGGCAGGCAGCGTATCCTGCTTGTGCTGGGTACTCTGTCTCTTGGCTCCGTTGTCTCCTATCACAGCATCACGGCGCGCGGCAAACTCTCCGACAAACCTTTTCACTCGCCCTACGTACAAACTGCGCTGACCGGATGTCTTAGTAATAGCAAGTCAACGCGAAACCTCAACCGCTGTGAATTAACGCTGTTTGTCTGTGAATATCTTACTTTTGGCCACGAATCTTCTATCGGATGTATCGTTGATTAACTGGGTCCTGGATGTGGATTTCTTGGCAAAAGAGATGAACGCGATACCACTTTCTCGGCTCTCAAGCGTACTCACTGCAACGCTGTTAAGAGTTGATGAGATGGAGCATGATTGGTCCATCGGTTACTAAAGCTGTCGTCGTTTGAGGACTTCAACCATTCACTTCGAGTACAATTGTCTGGCGCTGTCGTTGATTTGTGATTAACTGCTGGGTAACGGTGATACAGATACGCATAAATTGGTTCATTCTTATGTTTATCATTTAAAAGGCGATTTGTACACCCAAGGGCTATATATGGAGAAGAAATAATGTTGTCGCTCTGCCCTTCGCTCTACCCTTCGACGCAACTTGGTCCAGAGACTCTGAACATTCATGCCATCTGTCAGCTGTTGACGGGAATCTGTTATTTGGTTCAACACTTGTGTGTGGGCCAACAACTGGTGACTCTATTGCTTGGTGTGTATGGTATTGCTAACTGATTTAACACTCATTGAAATGACATTTAAGATCATGTAGCTGGCGCAGAACGCCTCTGAGTAGATTTCTGGAAGAGGCGCTGTATCCAGTTTTATTGATTAAATAATGTGTCTAGATCGTTTATGAATCGTCAAAAATCAGCAGTAAGAAGGTGTTCGCGAATGAGAAAGCATTGAACTGTCGGATTACTACAGGCGTGGAAAGAGTAGTTTATTTCTTTCAAGTCACCAGAAATGCAGGAAAGACAACGCCCAGGGTCCGTGAGAAATGCCGCACCATTCCTGTTGATTGGCCCAAACAGGCCAGTGGAACGAAAGGATGGGTTTGCATCTGCTGATAGTGGAAAGTTCCGCAGCTCCTCTGCCAGACTCAGGATTGGTGTGAGTTACTTATACAGTTTCTTTCACTGTATAAGTTTCACTGAATTTGGACGATGCTATCATCGGTTCCTGATACACCAGGTGTTGCCTTCATTGTAGAGGGGTGTGGAACCGCGGTTATGTCCGCTAATTGAAATAATTCACTAAACAGAAATCGTTAACCCAACAAGGAAATCTCATGCGAACCATCGGCTGCAACCAAAAATCTACATAAATAGTTAATTAGCTGACGTCCGTTAATTGATTCCGAGGCAAGGACTCGAAGCTGGTCTCTATTAGTATCTGTCAAATTAACATTGCATATTGGTATTAGAGTGCTTCAGGAGTTTGAGGCTAGCAGGGATTGTAGTGTGAGGCAAAAGGATGAGAAAGATGAACGTATTCAGAAGGACCTATTCAGTGGCGCTTCCAGCTCAGAAAATTTGAAAAGAAGCCAATCAAGCTAGGCAAGGACATAAAAAGGTCTACTTTTTATGCGTTGTCTTAATTCTCAAGATTCTCATTCCAATCATGAGAATTAAGACAAGGAACGAGCTTTGTTTTGTTTCATACTGGCCACGGGCCTGACAGATCCATTTAGATCTAAATATTCTCATTAACTCCTCTACTGCTCGTACTCCGGCAGTGCCAGTCTCAACCCTGATGAAAAGGGACGGGAGACACTAATCATCTTTGTTATGACATTATCGTTACACAGTAATTGACTAACCAACTCAGTCAGTAACAGGCTGAGAAGCTGACATTATTTTTTCAATGGAATTCTCCGGCTCTTATTTGCCACAGGAGGTTCTCCTGGTTTCACGTGCAATGACTCTCTTATGATTATCGATCCATGGTCCATGGTCGTCGAGAACCACTAATGAAGTTTATCTGCGGAGGAGGAGGTGGCCGAGCACCCGCCTTCGTCTGACGCCAATATTGGCGTCGAATAATACGATATGATAAGCCGGAGGGGCTTTTCCTTGCTTGTTTAGGCCCTCTGCCTTGAAGGGAAGGGTTATAGGAAGTCCGAGGGGAAGTGTTGCAAGTAGGGAACTGCCGAAAGAGTTTGCATCTTTTTGTGGTTTATTTTGGAGATCTGTAGGCGTTGGTTTTTATTGAATTCGGTTACGGGGTGTATTCCCTTGCAGGCCACTGTCTTCTTCATCGAAGTGCAAGAGTATTGAGATTCTCTTGGAAGGGGCATTTGTGGATCGGACTACGGTAGGTACGTGTTTGTCATCTGGATTGGTTTGAGGGGCGATGCTACTTACAGACCATCTTGCGCATTGACGTAGCTATAGTAGGCAGTGATTGTGCAGTGATTGATCATTTAGTGCACACCAATCAGAGGCACTCTGTATGTATATATGTGTATTTATGTATGCATTGTTTTTAAGTACTTATGAGGCGCCTCTAGTAGGGTGAACTGTTCAGAAGCGCTGCCAATGCCCAAGGCACCGCGAGAAGAAGTTGGTTTTGTGAAAAGCGAAAGAGGATGAGAAACTGCCACAGATAGAATTTCAGAACGAACAGATGGAGAAAGCGCATTCCACAGAGAGTATGCATGTATGCATGGGTAATTGTGTATGTATATGTGTATGTATGTATGTATGTGTGTGTGTATGTATATATGCATGTGTGTATGTATATATATATTTATATGTATTTATATATTCATGTATATCGGGTTGTATGTTGCATATGTATGTACTTGTATGTATGCGTGAATGTATGTGTAATTGCGCCTGTATGTATGTGTATGTTGACGGGTTGTTTACACACTATGGTTAGTTTATCTGTGCGACTGTCTTCCTGTCATTTCAGCCTTCCGGATGGTTTCATGCACCTGCAGAATCTGACCCTCCTCAGCCTCAACGATGTTTCACTCAACCGAATACCATACGACATTGGCAGGTATGTTTCCCGTCTTACAGCTTCGAATTATTTGGCGCCGTTAACTCACAGAACAATTCAATCTGTGGTCGATGCAAGAGACGCCGCATGCAGTTCATAGTCATCACAGATTCTAATCTATTACATTCGAGCTAATTTCGATGCGTCTGCTGCACCATTAATTATCAAAGAGTACGACGCCATCTTTTAATCTATTGAAAGAAATCGGGCGACACTATTAGCGTGACTTGTCCTTTTGAAATCGCTGTTGGATTCCTTTTGATCTTTTGCTGCATGGACGAACTTAATTATTAATTTTATTTGATCATCAAGCTAAACGCATCAATGAAAAACACAAAGAATGCATGTATGTGTGTGTGAAGCCTATATATATATGTATGTATGTATGTATGCATGCATGCATGTATGCATATATGCACGTATGCACGTACGTACGTACGTACGTATGTATGTATGTATATATGTATGTATGAATCAAAATCCAGTGAGCAGCCGTCAGTTCCCAAAATACGAATAAAGAAGAGAAGCAACCTGATGAGATGAAACTGTTAGAAATAGGAAATAGCAAAAGGTTAGGAGAATGAGGAGACGGTGAAAGAGGAACAGGAGGATGAGAAGCAAGATGTAAAGAGAATGCATAGTTAGTGAATGTGCAGAACGAACAGTAAGAGGAGCTAAAGAATGGCACAGAAAGATAGGAAGACTAAGCAGATAGGATTGAAAACGAGGGCAGAGGAAGAATTGGAAAAATAGGACAAAGATGACGTATGTATGGATGAATTATCGGAGGACGCAGAATAGGCAGAGGACGAGGATGAAGGGTCATCGATCGAGGCTACATGTGTATAGAACCTGCTATCAAATGGCGACATCTATCGGCCTTGGCTGCAGCGGATGCGCTCCATCTATGCTATCACGCTGTCTGCAACCAAAAGATGCGGATTACAGGCACCGAGATTTGACTCATGCACAGAATTCAACTGATTGCACACGAAACGCATTGTATGCAGTGTATGCATTCCTATGTATTCGTAGGCATGCGTGTACGTATGTTCAATGATATATGGGAGCGCGTGTGGTGTTTCTACATAATTGTGTCGGCATGCGTGAGTTTATGTATATTTGCGTACGTACGTACGTATGTATGGGTGTTTGTATGCTAGGCACGTTTGTATATGCATTATGCGTATACAATACAAATTCTGTAGCTGTATTAGCTCCTGGAATCAGCTGGTTTGCCTGCGTGGAACTTTCTAGATATTCTCACAGATCCTATTAACCGCGTCTGAAAGGCCATTTTATATGTCTATATATCTGTCTATCTGTCTGTCAGTCCGTCTGTCTCTCTGCATATGTATATACCTAAATGTAGGTATTAAAATATAGATGAGATCCGAGGTTGCTTGGAAATGGGGAATCTAGCAGCGTCATGGGAATGGAATAGGAGAAGCAAAGCTTAGGAAGACAGAGACATAGACAGAGACAGAGACAGAGACAGACAGACACAGAAAGAGAGCATTCAAATGGACGTCTTAACGACGTAAGATGTCTCTCTCCACTTTGACATTTCAGGCGCTGCTCCGTCGCCATCTGCCGACTGCATTGCGCACGACGCTTGCTCCCTTCCTCTGTCTGTCCGTCTCTCTGTCTCTCTTCTGATTGTATGTAATGTGATATTATGTAAGGTTGCGTAATGTAAACATAATATGCAGCGAGTGGTTCTTAAAAGACGCTGTGTAATATCATCAACATGTACGGATAATGAACGAGAAATAGCGATGCTGAGCACGAGGGAGGACTTTTGGTGTGAATGATGAATAGAGCAACAGAGGGAGAGGGCGAGAGAGAGAGAGGGTGACAGACAGACAGACAGACAGACATAAAGACAGAGAAAGAGAGAGAGAGAGATAGATACAGAGAGAAATGCAGAGACAGAGACAGAAGATCATAGAGACTGAAAAAGTGTAAATGTAAATCTTGGAAAATTTATTTAATAGTGCATGGCCGTAAAAGTCACGTCAAGGAGACCAGCTAATTAATCGGCACTATATATTTTATCAAACTGAGTCCGCCGCAATGGCCAATCTGCGCTGCTCGTTCCGGTTCCATGTCTGAATCGGGGAAGTGAAACCGAGGGAACTGCGTGGTGCAGCGGTGGTAATTGATGGTGATGGTAGAATCAGAAGTGGATAACCGGAAGAGTTCGGTTTTCAGACGCGAGTGGAAATTAGCAGATGAGATATTGAGAATGCAAGCGATGCATGGATACTGGATAGGTTGCATTTAGAGGCGAGATAGGAGGTTGAGCGAACTGGCGAAGATCCTTTGGGAGTTCATTCGAAAGAGCTGGTGCAGCATAAAATGAGGAGCGGTTGAAGAATTTCCGAGAGGGTGAGGCTGGAGCTCGAGATGGTGAAAGATACGATGATGTGCGGGTAGACCTGGGCGATTATAGGGCGAATAACTGACGAAAGTAAGAGACTTGAGGGGTTTTATAGCTTCTTAGGCATTGTAGGTAAGAGATACAATTTTGCATTGTATGCTCTGGAGGACTTTTACCAATGAAGTGATTTGATAAGTGGTGGTGTTTGGGGTTACTACGCGGCCGAGAGCATCCTGTATTGTTTGCAGGCGTTTTATTTGAGAAGATTTGATGCTGTAAAAAGTGGATTAGAGTAGTCGAGTTTTGAATGAAAACGAGTGAAAGAAGGAAAGAATGTACACAGCTTATATAGACACTCTGAGTTACACTAGCGGACACAGACACGCACGTACGCAGACACACACACAAACACACGCACACACACAAACATACACATACACATATATCTATAAATATATAGAGAGAGAAGGAATCACAAATGCAATGACAGAAACGGGCTGACACACATAAAGATAGGTAGACATCTAGCAAACAGATAGCTAGGCATACGAAGCACCGTGATTGAAAGAGACAGTTATAATGTGGATAGATGCAGAGAGAAAGATACAACCAGTAAGACAAAGACGGACAGACAGGCAGTAAGTTGGGTTGCGTCGAACTAATGCTCTCTGCGTCTGATCTGATTTATCAGCTGACGGAATTCTCTCCAGGTTTCCTAACGGACTAACTGTCTTCGGTGACGCACTGGAGGAGATCTGGTTGAATGAAGGAGGCTCACATTGAAGCGGGGAGTGTGAGGATTAGAACCTCCTTCGCCCCTCGGATGATTTCTCTTTTGGCTGACGTATGATTCCTTGAAGTCGTCCACGGTTGTGCTACACATCATTGGATTAAATAGTAGTGCTATAAAGTCTAAGTAAATTAGACGTATATTCACTTTTATCCGATACAGTTGTCTTGGACAAACAGTGAAAAATATACAGTTTATTCTAGTATCAGAGAGAGAGAGAGAGAGAGACAGAGAGACAGAGAGAGACAGAGAGAGACAGAGAGAGAGAGAGAGAGAGAGAGAGAGAGAGAGAGAGAGTGCATCCCTTGAGCCAATCGAATGGTCGAATCAGAGATAGAGATAATGAGAGAGAGCGAGAGAGTGAGAAAGAAAGAGAGAGACAAACAAACAGAGAGACAAGCAAACAGAGAGAGCGAGAGAAAGAGAGAGAGAGAGATTAATATAGAAAGAGAGAAACACACAAGTAGACAGACAGACAGAGACAGAGAGACACACCGAGACACACAATGAGAGACAGAAATTGAGATATATGGAAAGACAGAAAGACAATTGGCAAACATATAGATTAACAGACAGATGAACGTTTGAGTCTCAGAGAGAAGAACACGAGACACGAACAGAAGGACAGAGACAGATACACGGACAGGGAAACACGAAGAAAGGCTGACAGCATTCCTTAGAATAATGTACTATCTACTCAAGGAACGCATCAACGAATTTATAAAAACAGAGAGTTATACCAAGAAACAAAGTTGAGTTTGAGTGAACACAGGATCATCCGCAGAAAATCAGTATTTTTTGCTGCTTTTGCTTTACTGGTTAAGTAATCGGAATTGTACTCTAGGACATTCTAAGGCGATTCTGAAAGGTAAAGTGCAGGGTTAATCGTGAGTGCTGAGTCAAGCGGACTCAAGCCAGACCTTGACATTGACGTCTTGAGTAAACTGTTGTTTCGAAATGAACATGCATACATTTCCTCCTAACACAACCAAAGTCGCAGTCTCTTCACTCTCTTACGAATAGGGATGGACAAAGGACAGGAAGAATGCCGAACTGCGTGTGGCACTGCACTTCGTTTCTCGTTCAAAATGTAGTGAAGCGAGGAATCTGAAGATATCTCTTTGCAGCCAACTGTATTATGCCAGAGGGGAATCGACCGGAGAGGCCTGTCGAGAAAGATCTTTAATATGACACGTAACTCGACAGATAGCCATCCATCCATCCATCATTCCTTGGGCTCATTGCCCGCGGATGTCCAATGCAACTTTGACATTTCTTCTCCGAGTAAGCCTTATTCCTTATTATACAGTGGTTTCAACACAGACTAAACGTCTTCTGAACCACTTTAAACCCTTGTTATGTTATGTTATTCCGGTCTTGCGCCTTTCTTGTCAGTAAGTAAATTTCCTACTCACACCACTCTTTGATGTCGACTACCCATTACCTGCATGGCCGTCCTCTTGGTGTATTGCGTCCAAATCTCCAAAATACAGCAGTTTTCACTAATCTCTTGTCCTCCACTCTAGAAATATGTCCAAACAGATTTGACTCTCACCTCATTATGAGTTGCGCGATATTTTTTGTATTACCTACTCTTCTTCTGATAACCACGTTTACAATCTTCTGCTCCCAACGTATTCTTAATATTCGTCTGTTACATTTAATCTCGAATGCTAGTAATATGTCCATGACCTTTTCTTTGAAGTCCATGGTTCGCCTGCATACATCGCGACATTTAGTACACACGACCGGATGACGTCCATTTTGGGTTTTGTGCTTATATTTTAACTCTTTCACATTGTCTTGAACTGTGCCATGACTCCCGTTGCTTTTGCTCTAATCTTTTGGATCTTCTTGCTGCAATCATTGTCTGCTGCCAATATGCAGACCAATTCTAAGAACTCATTTACATTTTCTATCTTGATTTCTCCCACCATCGCCCATTGTTCAGTATCATTCATTCCATTTATCATCGGTTTTGTTTACACGACAGGTAGCAAGCGCTTCAAATCTCTCATCCAGTAAGAACTACGATAGAATTCTAGTAAATTAGCCATTGGCCGAATGGCACAGTTAAAACAGATCAAAACAGATTAGAGCGGATGTCCCAATAGTATTTTCTGTTTTTGTGGATTTGTACTATCACCTGTGGTATGCAAGACCCATCCCCAATTTCTCCCACTCCCAATCTCTTCTACCCCAATCTCTCCTACCTCAATCTCTCCCGTTCGCTCGAAGATTCAAATCCAGTAGACGAACGCGAATCACTATAGATCTGCCGAGATACCACGTTGACATACAATCCCTGAAATCGCTCTAACTTATCCGGAACGCGGAGATGGTCTCCTAAGTCCGCGGTCTGAGTATTTCAGGCACCTCATAAAAATCCCTGTTTAGGTCGAGGTTTGAAGCAAGGTGTTTAGTGCTCTGCAATAATAATAATGTTCGCGGCGTCAACTGTTCGCAATGTCTTAGACTCAATAACTCATGTCCGTAATGCACGTGCCAACGCCCCATTGGAATACAAACAGTAGACCGCTTTATCTAGTAGCAAATGAACAAATAACTCGGCATATGACAAGTGGTGAGACACAGCTCATGTGTTTAGTTTTGGCTGTAGAACCACACACTAGTTGTATTTGGTCCCTTATATAATTATTAATTCCTATTGTTAAATCGGTCTGTAATATGTAATGCTTGTCAGATAGAGATAAGACGGCTAGAACCCATAGCCAAAATATCAGTCAGTATTATGCATTTGCTGTCATCCCGCATATTTATTCCATCCAACCACTTCTACCCTAACCCTTTCAAAACATAATTGAAATTAAGAAAATGCATGTCCTATCGTATGCCTCTAACTGCTCATATATTGCTGTCACCCTAAGTTTCTATCCTGCTCTGAATATGTCTCCAACCTCTCGCGCTCCATCGAGGCAAACCGCTTCACCAGATCATCATTGTCATGTCTGAGTCTCCACTCCCGTTCACTACTCCTTAAAAGTTCTTCAACCGATCCATGTCCAATATTACACCACGACTCTTCTGAAAAGACCTCCTTCCTGAATTGCGAAGATTCTCCGTTCCTCCATAATCATTGCTACCCATTCAGCCATTCTTCAGCATACGGCTCGTTACTAGGAGAATCAGTTCCGATTACTATTGAAGAATCAGGCTTGGTTGCTAGGAGACTAAGGCCCTGTTGTCAGAAAACAAAAGTACGGTTGCTAGAGAAAGAAGGAGACAGAGGACGTGTTGTATGCAGTTACTTGTTACTGGAGGCAATAATAATAATCGTAACTATACGTTTTTCTGTGACGCTTTGTAGTCGAGCTCTTAATGATTAGTGCATCATGGTCGACGAAGACATGTTGAAGGAAACTTCAGCCACTTCACTTGACGACTACTCAATACATGTTGATTATGCAAAGGTTTGATCCGGTGTAAAGACTTCAAGTTACCCCCATTTCAGGTTACCCCCGGTAATCTGAAATCGATTTCAGATTACCCCCGGGGTTAATCTGAAATCGATTTCAGATTACCCCCGGGGTTAATCTGAAATAGATTTCAGATTACCCCCTTCGAGTTCACATTACCCCCTCTCTGAATGAGTCTAAATGTTAAATGGTTATGATTTGAACTAATGATAATCAGTCTGCTGAATAAAACACTTGACGCATATAAGATAGAAGGCTAGTTTTAACGTGTGAAAAATAAATAAAAGTCAAAGAAATGTAAATTGTATGAAATTAGTAAAACACATGATCAAAGTGCATATGATATAGGATGATTTGATCTCAAAAGTCATCGATAATAACGAATTCTCTGTAGGTATATTTCTAGACCTTACGAAAGCATTCGATACTGTGAATCACAATGTCCTCCTTAAAACATAGAGAACTAAGAAGTGAGAGGTGTCCAATTAAATTGGTATGTTAGTCATTTTGATAATCGCTCCCAATGAGTTCGTGCAATGGCACTGATAGGGCCATTATTACCTATGGAATTCCACAAGCTTATTATCGTGTGCCACTCTTATTCCTTTTTTTCATAAATGACCTAGCTCGTGTGTCCTCTCCTATAATATAGTAGAGGACACTGGGTCTACTATAATATAGTAGAGGACACTGGGTCTACTATAATATAGTAGAGGACACATGAGCATATTATGCCCTATAACGTTCGCTGACGACACTAAAATTTTTCTATCACACAAATCATGGGCAGAGCTGCTTGCAACTATTAACTTGAAGCTATCAAAAGTAGCTGATCGATTTTGTGCAAATAAATTCACGATCTACCTGTATAAGACCAATTTTATTATATTCAGTTCCCATAGGAAAATTGTACCAAAGGATATAAGTATCCACTTAAAAGTCGCACCCATCAGCCAGGTAAAGTCCGTCAAGTCCATCAACATACACCTTGGGGTGTATGTTGACCACAATCTATCCTGGGTCGTACAAATATGTACGTGTGGCACGGTGGCTGGTTAGAGATTGGTTAGAGCGGTCGGCCCATAACGCTCAGTGTGCGCTGAGTGAGCGGGTTCGATCCACGTCCGAAAAGTCACTGTGCAGGGACTTGAGCAAGTCCTTCGCACACAATTGCTCTGCAGTACAATTGTAGTTGCGTCGTCGAGGCGTGTGCACTTCTGACAAAATATGTTGGAAGAAGGCCGATATCAAATTTAAGAATTAAAAAAAATATTGATCTCATTGCCAATAAAATAGCCAAAAACATCGGGTTACTATCCATAGTTTTTCACATTAACCCATATATCTATCAGACTTCACCTATATTTACTACACTTGATTTTATGATTTACCAGTATGTGGTCTTCCAATTACACATCAATGCTTAAAAAACTTCTAGTTCTACAAAAAGGCGTTAGAAATCATCATAGCCTAGGATCATAAGTGTTATATGGCAGGTGTCTATAGAAGTTAACACACTGACCCAATATTTAAGGATCTTCAATTAATAAAATTAGATTGACTAAAAATACTTCAAATCGGTATATTTTTTACCGTTATGAGCACTGTCTCCTACTATTTATCCAAGGGTTCAGACACCCAAACCTATTGCATCAGAAATTCCCGCGCATACCGCCCTGTTAGAACCCGGACAAACCACGTAAAATTTATTGCAGGTATTGCATTTACACATTTCTAGAGCGCTTCTAGTAGGGTAACCGTTCAGAAGCGCTGCCAGTCCGCAAGTACCCGCGAGAAGTAGGTTTTGAAAAAAGCAAAAGAGAAGGAGAGACTATCAGATAGAATTTTGGAGCGAAAAGATGGAGAAAGCCATTCCACAGAGAGGGAACAATTGAAGCAAAAGATGGAGACTGAGCCATTGTTGTTCTAGTTCGAGGATAAAATTTTGTCTTGGATCTTCGGGCCCGTTGATCTGGAACGCTCTTCGGCTGGTTCTTCTATTACCCCTCCTACATTTTAATGACCATGTCAGATTCCCACAGGGATCTGTCTGTGACATATCAGATTTGATCACTCTGGCTTTTGATCCCACACTGGCTTTTGATGGCCCATGCACACCTCCGAAATAGTTAAATTAGTTAACTAGTCAATTTAAGAATTCTCTTTGTTTCTGAGAACTGATTGATTTCTCCCAGTGCGCCTAGAATAAAACAATGTGAAATTGTTAATACGGCGGATTTAATTTCTGTTGGAAATTCTGCTACTTCGACGTCCCTTCTAGCAGGATTTCAATCCCATTCGGGGCTTCCTCTATAGTCTTTAGTTTTATGATTGGTGTTCTTTATTTTTGCTGCCTGTTGTGGCTACAAATTAGCAAATAAATTACTGGTGATGAGGGCTGTGAAAGTCAAAAGAGCCAACTTATATGTTATTCTGAATTCAACAGGAAGAAAATGCAGCTGGTGGAGCAGGACATGTATACGTAGTGGGACACTCAGCACTACTCGAGCTAAGGTGTTTTGGATACGTTGTAGCCTTTTGAGTTCCAGGTCTGACAGACAGAAAAAAGTGAATTAGCATAACAAGGGCGAGATGAGACATGTGAGCAGGCTACGGTTTCCAACATATCTTTAGTTACAGCCGACCTAATGTGACAAATTGCCCTGATGTAATTGAAACAAGATTTTAAAAGGTTTGTTATGTGAAGTCGAAATGTGAGCTTGCTGTGGAGCGTAACCCCAAGTGTTTTGACAGTTTCAGACATATCACTTGCTGTATATGTAGACCTGATTGTTAAGTATTATTGTATGGCAAAAATCTCAACCTCATTGCCCCAGGTTCCAAGGTGGGTCATATTACTTGCGTTTATATATTCAACAATACAAGAACAGCTGTCCAATTTTAGGTTGTTAATTAAAATGAATATAAGCACTAATGGCAAATGTATTATCTCGCTAAATAATCAATCATATGCATCTAAATAAGCAAAAGCAAATAGCCTAACTGTTTTCAGTGGTAATTTGAGGCGGGACCTTCAAGTTACAGGGTAGCTTGCAGCTGATTTCATATTACCCATGGAGTAGGCCTAATCTGAAATCGAAGGGGGTAACTTGAAATTGCCTTCAAGTTACCCCAGGGGTTAACTTGACATCGATTTCAAATTACTTACCGGTAACTTGAAATCGACTTCAAGTTACCCCCCGGTAACTTGAAATCGATTTCAAGTTACCGGGGGTAAGATGAATGGGGGTAATCTGAAATCGCTCATGTAAAGATTTCAGGTTACCCCATTTCAAGTTACCCCCCCTCGGTAATCTGAAATCGATTAAAATATTACCGAGGTAATATGAAATCGATTTCATACTACCTCCCCCGTGTTCACATTATTCCCTCCGTGAAAGAGACAAAATGTTAAATTGTTCTGCTTACAAGTGAGTTACAACTAATGATAATATGTAGGCCCTATATTGAATAAAACACGTGACACATACAAAACGGAAAGCTCTTTTGATATGTGGAAAATATATAAAAGTCAAATTGTATGAAACCAGTAGTACACTAGATCAATGTTCATCACATATTGCATACACACAACGGATATAATAAAGATTCAGTCAAACTAGTGAAGAAATTAGTGCAATTACAACAATAATTACAACAATTTCATGTAGGGACACAGAACTTCTGACTTGATAACACAATCCTCTACTTATCTCGTTAAAAGTAAAAAAAGTATTTAGCAAATTACGTGTTCAAAGTGATGCGACAGATTGCTATTCATAAGAACTTCGTAAGCGTGAATGTCTTTGACACAGAATAAGCATCTGCTACTCAGGTGGAGCCAGGCATGAAAGAGAAGTGGGCATAATGGTCGGCCAAAAACGATATCAGCTAACTGGATGGGAACTAGTAAGTGAAAGAATAATTACCATCAGGCCACAAACAGGGCATACCAAGATGACCCTGATACAAGTGTATGCACCAACAAGTACAGCCACGAACGAAGAAAATGAGTTCTCTGAACAACTGCAGGATGTCATGGAGGCGATTCCAGAATATGATCATAGGCGACTTCAACGCATAAATAGGCAAGGACAGGACAGGATGGCTGGATGTCATGGGAACAGAGGCCGCTGGAAAGAGAGATGACATTGGAGAAAGAATGCTTAGCTACTGCAGCAACAACAAACTGAAAGTACTGTTGGTGGCAGCATGTTCAAACACAAAATCATACACATGGATACCTGAAGATCTCCAGATGGTGGAACCACACACAAAATCGATTATATATGTCTCTTCAGAAGATGGGCATCACCATTACAAGATGTAGGCGCATACAAAGAAGCTGGCTTCGCATCGGATCACTACCTGGCTATCCCAACAATAAGACTGAAATTGAAAAATCTGGTAATTAGAGCTGAATGTAAGGCTATAGATATTGCAAAGCTGAATAAAAAAAGATACCAAGCAGAAGCTCCTACTACATCTAAAAACCGATTCAGTACGCTGGAAGAATAGGAATGCGAGACAGCAGAGGAGAACTGAATGAAAATTACAGATGCAGTTATGGGCGTGGCGCAAGATGTCCTCGGACCCAGGCGGGAACACGAGGAAGGAGAGATGAATTAGTGACAACACATGAAAAGCAATCGATGAACGTAAGAAGGAAAGAAAGAGAAGGGCTTGAGTACGAACACGGGCATAGAGGATGTTAGTTACAACAGAACACAGAATGAAGGATAAAGAGGTCAAGAAACGATGTAGGGCGAATAAAAATACATGGACAGAAACAAGGTTAAGTGAACCAGAAATGGCAGCAAAGAAAGGTGACTCCAAAACGTTACATAAAATAGCGAATAGCTGTCTGTTAAGGGGCGCAGAAAATGTCTGTTAAAGATAAGAGCGGAAACACATTTCGAACACACGAAGAACAAGAAATGAGATGGAGGGAACATTATAATAGTGTCCTTAACTGCTCAGTACCAATAATATTAAAAACAAATTCAGTTTAGACATGGATCCCCAAACAATTGATGAAGAAATCAGAGAATGGTTTTTAATTGTCTCCAGAGTACGCCAGGGATGTGTACTGTCACCAAAATTATTCCTACTAGGTTTTGAATGGATAATGAGAAGAAGCACATGCCGAGATCCATGTAATAGAATACAAAGACGCCAAGAGGCTTGTCGATTTGGATTTGCGTATGACACCGCACTTCTTAAAAATTGCCACCGCAGCTCCATCGCATCTCACTCAACCCCAATATTTCTAGTTTGTATTCTTACAGCTCCCTCACCCTTGCGCCAGCTTCCCTGTATCATATAACATTCTTACATTCCAGTATCCAAATCTTGCCTTGGATTCGGTCGTTAAGATTTGAGACTTCTGAGTCTTGGCTTCCTTTCGGCTTTCACCACGACCCTTCATAAATGGGTTCATGATCTTTTCATCTCCCGACCGACCGGCCACGACAATGAGGTTGAGCTTTTCATGTGTCTTTTCTTTTGCAAGATATAGTTTTACCTGGGGGTCCCGCAAGCTTTCCGCAGAACCTTCCTCCTTTTTCCAGGCTTGGGACTGGCACTGCTGAACTGCAAGGCAGGGGAGTAGTTAGTTGCCTAGGTGTAACTTGAAAAAATTTCAGGTTACCCGGGGGTAGCCTGAATCTGATTTTATATTACCCCTGAGGGTAATCTGAAAACGTAGGGGATAACTTGAAATCGACTTCAAGTTACGGGGGGGGGGGGGGTTAAGGTGAATGGGGGTAATCTGAAATCGTATACCGGTTCATCATCGTAAAGGACGAAAAGATTGAGTCTGGATGAGGCCGCAATAAAAATGACTTTCTCGACCCATTCTTTTCCTCAAAACTGTTCCATCTGATCATTGTCTGGTCTTGTCAGATACGAAGCAGCTTAACCTGAAGTGACGACATAGCCTATAAATTTGCACTAGAAACGACGATTGCAGTGGATGGCCTTTGATTTAATACTACTGCTGCTTTTAAGAAGTCCATGCTCGTAGCCTACATCAAACGTCTTTTTTTCGTCATCTGCATAACTTGAAGTTGTCGATGAAACATTCAAGGCTCCGTCTTCTCGGTCTTCTCCATCTCGACCAAGGGATAGTCTGGGTTGACTAGGCTCCCCGATCGAGTTTATCCCGGTCTTACACGAATTGCCATTGACAGAATTATGAATAACTAAAGTTACACTTGATTTTGGTAATATTATTTATGTGTCGATAGTTAGTTAGCTATCTAGACGCTTAAGGTATTGCATTTTAAGAGCTGCGAAGCAGCAGTGATAAAGAATTTATTCCTCCTCTGTACCAAGGTATAACAGTAACTCCATTCTGCCTTTTTGCTGTCAGAACTGGACAGTGGAGAGGTCGCTAGGCTCTTTGATGGCCGCTATTTTGGCTCTGGTGAGAGTCACCCAAATCACACCATGTCGTTGTTGCCTACCCGATGCTTTGATGCAAGAGGAATCCGCAATGAGCATTTGGTTCTGATATGGCACCATATTTACATTTGTGTTTTCGAATAACGCAGAGCTCCGACGGATGCCAGATGCTATTCTTAGCACCTCTTCTGGCATTAGTGATCCTTATGCTGTCATAGGAAGCAGTGTGCGACCTCACGTACGGAACTTACGTCATTTTTATCTAGGGCCTATAACATATACGCAGGCTTACAATACGTGCATGTTATTATGCAGTACGTTGGCGTACGTTGACATCAGTATTGTGACGATAACTAAAAGCATATCATGCACTACAAAAGTAAACAAAATCAAACAAAACTAGCCTTCTAGCACATAGCTCTAGTTCTAAGCTTGCTAGTCTGCCCGATTTACTGCATCTTCTGCTTCAATTGATTTCGCTGTCCGATGTGAATTTTATTATTACCATGTTTATTATTATTATTAACAATAATAGTAATAATAATGTCATTATTATTTTGTTATTATTATTTTTTATTTTGTTCGATGCTTTTAAATATTTGTATTATTATTTTTATTATGCTATTATTGAGGTTGGTCTGTAGAGAAGGTTTATAGGCGATACCTGTACATTACCTAAGCATCGTCTGGAGCGCCATCTCTGCCATCTGCCCATGCACTTAACTTAAGGGTATTTTGTGCAATGAGAATATACTTTCGATTGAAGAGAGCGAGCTCGGATCTGTAGTTCCCAATCATTGAAGATGAATAAATTTAACTAATCAGTGTGATTTAATAATTAGGCGCTTCCATCCTTGTTCAATTTTAATTTGTCTAGTTTGACTAATCTTGAATCGCTGGAACTTCGAGAGAACCTCATCAAGTACCTTCCAAGTTCCGTTTCCTTTCTTGTCAGACTGCGCACCCTTGACCTTGGCAACAACGTCATCGACATTCTGGTTAGTCGTTGTTTTGATCGTGGTAGAGAATGGACATAGATAACTGTTTCATGACCCACTGGAAGCCGAACTAGGACCTCCTTCGGACATCCACTTATTGCTTGACGCACGCAGGTCTTGTGAATACGCTGATGCCCCGCGCTAAGTTATCTAGTGGCACTTTAGAAGTTATATCGATTACGATTAGTGCATTGTGCTGATGTTAGCATTAAATTGCATCATATACCAATGCAGTTGTATAGCATTATTGTTGTATCGTATCACATTGATCGTCATTTATTTATATTGAGTTATATCTTAGTGAATAGTATTGATGTATATGACTTGCATGATTAAATTGTGCAGTTGTGTGCCTTGCACTACATTGCACTGGGTTGCATTGCATTGTATGTGTTGTTCTGTTTCAATTTGGACAGTAGTTCTTACTTTCCATTTGCTTGTCCTTGAAGCCAGGTTGTATTGGTTGTCTTCCGAGCCTTGAGGAACTATGGCTTGATTGCAACGACCTAACAGAAGTACCATGGGTACGTACTGCTGCTACTTTTATTATTATAGCTATTTAATATCATCCCATTGTGCATTTGTTTTAAAATAATATTTAAGGAGTGAACGAGTCAAATGCCTTAGACAGGTAAAATAACGCGCCTATGGAGAACATTAATTTTTATATACTTTGCATGAGAAATTATGATGATAATTATATTATAAACTATTATTATTATTACCATTACTACTTCCACTACTCCAAAAAGTCTTCACTGATCAAACTGATTGCGTGATATAGGCCTATTGGACAGCTGTTTCCAGATCAGCCTATGTCTTCATTGTCATATAATCATCGTTGGAAAATGTTGACAAATTTCAAACACGTCTATTTATGTATCGCTTTTTTATAGCAGAATGTCACCGTCATTATTTAATATTTATTTCAGCAGAGTTCTGCTCTGCACCCAAATAACACACGAACAAATTAAGATTAGAGAATTGATTTCACTTACTTGATCGTTAAACAGTTTGCAGTAAATGTTCGACACCAACATTATGAAATAGTCTTCCATCTGACCTGACCACGCCATCAGCCCTCAGTTTGTTCAAAAGAATTTGAAGCACTAACAATAATATTTGCTGCCTAAGTCATATTTTATACATATATGATATATATCTCTCTATTTTATATATATATATATAGGTACAAACATACACAGCTTCAAGAATGCAAAAGCATATGAGTAGACGGAACATTTGAACACCGGACAATCGGTCAACGGCCGATGAATTACCCATGCAATATAACGATCCCATGATAGGAATGAATGATCCCTTGCTTTGCTAATCCTGGAACGATCCCATCACTCTGGCCTCTGGGATCGTTGGAACGGACATTTTGTTGGGAGTAGGATGGCCGCATGTAATAGGCAATTATCCGCAACGATGTTAATTTTCCATTTGCTTCGTCTGATTTGCTTTGTATCAATCGTTTCATCGCTGAAAAAAAATTCCTGCATTGCATAACAATCTATTCAGATGAATGTCATCAACGACGCTACTTAGCCTGACATTCGGAACGTCATTGGCTAGTCAGTCGGTTGATTGGTCAGTCGGTTGATTGGTCGGTTGGCCAGCCAGTTGATTGGACTGACTGATTGACCGACTCACTGATCGACCGACTGACTGATTGACCGACTGATTGATTGACCGACTGATTGATTGACCGACTGACCGACTGATTGATTTACCGACTGATTGATTGACCGACTGATTGATTGACCGATTGACTGACTGACTGACTGAGTGATTGAGCTCGGCGTTATGCGAAAACACAACTGTAAATATGGTGCCATATTAAAACCACATGCTCATCACAGATTCTTTTGCATCAAAGGAGCCGGTTGGCTAAAACGACCGACTGACTGACCAAATGTCTGATTGACCGACTGACTGATTGACCGACTGACTGATTGACCGACTGACTGTCCGGTTATTTTGTATCGATTAGATGGTTCGTTGGTTGACTAACTGACTGACTGATTGAACAATTTATTGTTGGTTAACAAACTGACCGACTGACTCACAGAGTGATCGATTATTTGACCAATTTATGTATCCATCTATTTTTAGGAGTTAGGAAACCTTAAAAGTCTAACACAGCTCGATCTATCCGATAATAAGCTGGAGTTCCTTCCAGAAGGAATTGGAGGAATGTCTTCCCTCACGGACTTCATTCTCTCTCACAATCGCCTCGAACTGCTGCCACACGGAATCGGTTGGTCCACAGATTCGCAGAATCCATGAAGCAGTATTTGCGAGCAGATTGGATATTCTCGATTTTATAGTTTATTCGCCCTAAAAATACTGTAGATACATCCTTCCACATGCTCATACCGCAACCAGGCAAAATGGAGTTTTCGCAATTATGGGTCCCCGTGTTTGGAACAACCTCCCACCTGACTTGCGCTCTCTCCCGCGCGACCTGTCTGGCTCTTTCTATAAACTTCTAAAGACTTTCCTTTTTGACCGGGTCTGGGTTAGGAGCGCCTCTGAATAGTTATCTTGAAGAGGCGCTATATAAATTGCATTGATTGATTGATCCTTAACTTAATCTACTTTATGTTAGCTTACCTTTTCGTAACATACATTCCTTTAAATAATATTATGTTTCTTTCTTTGCCTTAACGTACCTTATATTACAGGGAATGTTAACAATTGTCAGGGAACCTAAAGAAGTTGTTGATACTGAAAGTGGATCAGAACCTACTGATGGAACTGACAACTCAAATCGGAAAGTATGGCACACGAGGTTTTCCTACTTAAATTTGATTGGTTGACATCATTTATCACATCAGCAGCAGCAGCGGCAGCAGTAGCATCAACACCACCATCACCGTCATCATCATTATCATCCTAATCGCTGTCACTGTCATGATTATTGTAATCATTATTATCTTCATTTTCTCTATAGTCAAAACTGTCTCACTGTCTGCCTAACTAATTCATCTTGAATATCGCTCCTGTCATAGCAGTTTTGTTCCTCTGCAATAACAATAACTATGGCAGTAACAACAATAATGCTTATTAAATGATGATAATGATAACATAAATGATGTTGAAGAAGAGAATAATAATTACAATAATGATATAAATAGTAATAATAATAATAATAATAAGAGTAATAATAATGATAATAAAAATAATAATAATAATGATGAAAATAATAATAACAATAATAATAACAATAATTATTCTAATAATAATAATAATAATAACAATAATAATTTTGTTGATGATGATGATGATGATAATAATAATAATAATAATAGCAATAATAACAATAATAATGATGTTGATGATGATGATAATAATAATAATAATAATAATAATAATGATGATGATGATGATGATGATGATGATGATGATGATGATGATGATGATGATGATGATGATGATGATAACAATAATAATGATGTTGATGATGATAATAATAATAATAATAATAATAATAATAATAATAATAATAATAATAATAATAGTAATAATAATAATAATAATAATAATAATAATAATGATGCTGCTGCTGCTGATGATGATAACAATAATAATAATAATAATAATAATAATAATAATAATAATAATAATAATAATAATAATAATAATAACAATATGGGCGATAACAGCATAATGTGAAACATATATGGTAATAATAATAATAGTAATAATAATAATAATAATAATAATAATAATAATGATAAGTGCTGCAATTGGTGAAAGATGTGTTTCAAAGATGACACTTTTTAAAAACATACTTTTTCGGTCATCTATGACACAGGAAAGACAGACTACTCTAGAGAAAAATATAGCCTAAACATTAGATTCGGGACCAATTTCCAAATATTAATCTAAAAGCAGGAAAAGTCTTTTAAGTGTAAAAACAAACTCCTCTTCAGTTTTAATAAAGTGAAACCTGAAGGAGAAAAACTACAAGCACAAAGGATTTCTGATTACTCCAACGAATAATTATATGTAATAAATTGGCCTACCTTGTTTTCGAAAATACGAATTTTTCCGTAATAATACATGCGTTTACTTCTGCCACTATAGAAGTGAATTATCCAGTTTTGACTGTATTAATGATAAATCGTAATACTGATAAATAGCTAATTGAGTGTAATATTCTACTTGGCTCTTGAGTTGTACTTTGGGGTGGACCGTAGAGAGGGCAGACTGCGAAAAATGCATTCTCTCCCTGGGGCTCTATTTGGAATGGGGCCGACCATGCATCCGAAACGCAATTTTTATGGCCGTGTAATGCCATGCAGCAGATAAAATAGGTTCACAGGTCAGACCTGCAGACTTCTCTCGCTTTCTCTTGTTTACATAAATATGTCCACAATTTTCGGAACGTTCCTGACCAAAGACTTACATTTTTGTGCATAGAAATAATCCATGTCGTGCGTGTTATGTATGGGTTGCAACATCTGCCGGTCATCCAAGATTGCACTTTCTCTTCGTCCTGAATTATTTAGTAGTTGGATTTTCTGGATGAATCTGCGCTCCATTATCTTTGAGCTCTTGGTCCACGAACCTGCCGGTGTAGTAGGCCAAATACACTCCCCGTCTTACACACTCCAGGGTCAATTTATCCTAAGATAAATTGACCCGGGAGTTAATTCTTTCTAGGAACAATTGAGTAGTGGAGTGCATTGTACCTAGGACATACACACTCCCGCTGGTGAATAGACACTCCTGTGGAGTTAATTCTTCCTAGGATAGATTTACTCCTAGGACAAACTGACTTCCGGGGATTAATTCTTCCTAGGATAAATTGATCCACATATGTAATGCAATAGGGGAGTTAATTTTAACTAGGACAAACTGACTCCCGGGGAGTTAATTCTTCCTAGGATAAATTGACTCTAATACCAAATTCAATAGTGGAGTTAAATCTACCTAGGACAAACTGACACCCGGGGAGTTAGTTCTTCTTAGGATAAATTGACTCCCATATCTATTGCAATAGGGGAGTTAATTCCTCCTAGGACAAACTGACTCTAGGGGAGTTAATTCTTCCAAGGATAAATTGATCCACATATGTAATGCAATAGAGGAGTTAATTCTACCTAGGACAAACTGACCAATAGGGGAGTTAATTCTACCTAGGACAAACTGACCAATAGGGGAGTTAATTCTACCTAGGACAAACTGACCAATAGGGGAGTTAATTCTACCTAGGACAAACTGACCAATAGGGGAGTTAATTCTACCTAGAACAAACTGACTCCCGGGGAGTTAATTCTTCCTAGGATAAATTGATCCACATATGTAATGCAACATATAGGGGAGTAATTTCTACCTAGGACAAAGTTAATTCTTCCTAGGACGAATCGACACCAACAATAACAATAATAATAATGACAATAAAAACAGCAATAACAACAACAATAACATCAACAAATAACAGTAAAAATAACAAGAACGATGACAATGACAAAGGTAATGACAATGACAATAGCAACAACAATAACAATAACAGTAACAATAACGATAACTATAACAATAACAGCAATAGCAATATAAACAATAACAATGACAGTAACATCGTTATCGTTATTGCTAATATTGTTATTGTTGTTGTCGTTATTGCTGTTATTGTTATTATTTCTGTCATTGTGTTTGCTATTGTTATTGCTGCTGTTGCTGGCATTGCTGTTATTGTTGTTATTGTTATTGCTGTTGCTTTTGTTGCTGTTGCTATTGTTATTGCCGTTCTTATTGTTACTGCCATTGCTACTGCTATTGCTATTGTTATTGTCATTGCCATTGTAATTGTGATCGTTCTGGGTTTTTTATTGTTATTGTTGTTGTGGTTATTATATTTATTATTATTATTATTTTTAATATTTATTATTATTATTATTGTTATTGTTATTATTATTATTATTATTATTATTATTATTATTATTATTATTATTATTATTATTATTATTATTACTATTAATATTATTGTTGTTGTTGTTGGTGTTGTTGTTGTTGTTGTTGTTGTTGGTGTCGGTTCGTCCCAAGAAAAATTAACTCCCCTACTGCATAAGGTATCGGAGTCCACTTTTCCTATGAGGAATTGATTCCCTGGGAGTCAGTTTGTCCTAGGAAGAATTAACTCCTCTATTACATTACATATGTGGATCAATTTATCCTAGGACGAATTAACTACCGGGAGTCAGTTTGTCCTAGGTAGAATTAACTCCTCTATTGCATTACATATGTGGATCAATTTATCCTAGGAAGAATTAATCCCCGGAAGTCAGTTTGTCCTAGGTTGAATTAACTCTCCGGGTGTTTTTTCGCAGGGGGGAGTGTGTTTATCCTAGGAATAATTAACTCCTGAGTCAACATATCCTAGGTACAATACACTCCGGGAGTTAATTTATACGGGGAGTTAATTTAGCCTCCTACACCGGCTTATACGTGCTGTGTTGAATTCAACAAACCCATACACCGCTATTCCAGCGGACGCAGCGCCCTACGCTGCATTCCCAAACCCATTTATGCAGCGCCAGCGGTTTCACTTCCGTATGTGGTGTCCGAGATAATCACATTGAGATCAGCCACTTACACGAAAGATTGCCATCAGTTTCTCACCATTGCCTACTGTCATCAGGCGTGCTTTAAGGCGATTTCTGCGCTATATATATTATATATATATATATATATATGTGTGTGTGTATGTGTGTGTGTGTTGTGTGGGCAGATGACTGACTTACCGCACTGCTTACAGTGCTTAGAACCAATCGTGGAAGGAATATGAGTCTGTGAGAATCGCTGTTCGTCTTCACCTTTGAGCAAATATTTGCGCAGTAGACCCTTGCGGATTATTTGTGGTGGCAGATAGATTGTATACATTTGCCCAAGATACTTGGTCAAAGGCTTTGTCTGTGGTGTGGGTTTCTCTGCAACCAAAGAACCGTAGACTGGCGTAACCAGAACTGACTGCCATAGGGACCAGATGAGGCTTACATTCATCCCAATAGCTACATAATACATTATAATTGGGAATGTACTGTAGCTGTCACTGTAGCTGACACTGCTTCACACTTAGCGGTCAATTTGTGAACGACCGGTTGGGCCACAGAATAATTGTCGGCATCTTTGAAAATATTGAATTACTTCACTCCTGCTGGACTTCACTGGCCATTGACACTCTGGATCAGTTTTGACACGGCTTGGCTTACTTTTGCACGCAACTTGTTCACTCACGTAATCTGCAGACTCAAGAGCAACATGCATTTTCAACTTCTAGCAGACACAGTTGAACGCCTTAATCCTGTCTCCTATCGCAACACTTTCTTTGTGCCGAAACTTGACGAAATTTAGCCAAAGAAGACATATAATAGTTTTATATTGTTGACCTTGTTGTTGTGCTCATGAATGCACGTGGTTGTCGGCTTGCAAATTGCTATTGTTATTATGCTATTATGTAAAATTCGTAACAGAAAATACGTTTAACTTATGTTTCTGCACAGTTGCGAAAACCTCCAAGAGTTACTTCTGACCGAAAATCTTCTCACAGTGTGTATTTTATGACGGCTCTTTAGAAGTCATTATTTATTGGATTGGATCATAATTACACGACAAGATAAGGTTAGGTCAAATCAGATTAGGTTTTGTTAACTTACAAAATCTCGTGTTAGACTCTGGATTACGCAAAATTGATTCGATTAGTTTCCGCATTGGATTGCCTTATATGAGATCATATAACATTAGGATAGATCGGATTACGTCACAGGAGATCAGGCTACATCATACTAGATTCAATTAGACTAGGCTGCACTTACCTTGCATAAGTGTTGTTAGTATACAGGCTTTCCATCGAAGAGATGCTGTACATTTTAGTTATATTTTAGTCGCCCACGGCCTCCATGGTCGACGACTGTTTGATGTTGTTCGTTCTACCACCCTAGCACGACTGCTCTATGCCTCCCCGTTTGGTGGGGATTCGTCAAATGTAGAGGAGCGAAATCGCCTTGATGGCCTACTAAGAAAATTGACCCGTTGTGGCTTCCTTCCCTTTGAAGAGCACTGTTCTAAAAACTGACTTTGCTCTCTTCCGCTCAGTCCTGTTGAATACATGTCACATCCTTCACAAAATGCTCCCTCTCCGTAGGATCAACCATTACAACATGCAACCCAGGCCACAAAATTGTACTCTGTTTGTGCGTTTGCTGGTAGTCTAATATAGAATATTCTTACTTACTTACTTAAATTACATTGCATACATGAAATTGGTATTTTAGCCACACATAGAATAGCTTTAATCCTGATTCCTTTAGATGTGAGACTAGAAGACTGATTTAGAGTCCTAATGTTGACCTATTTGGTCTGTTTGCAGCTACTGTTAGTGCATTGATGACTAGAGTTGGTATATTTGCCAAGAATCCTTCATTATGTGAATGCTATATGGCCTTGTTTAAAATTGATGCTATGACTTATACCTTTTGTAGGCTACTATGCGTTTGCTGGTAGTCTAATAATGCATATTCTTAGTAATTTCTTACTTACTTTACTTACATTTGTAATTAGAATTAATATTAATAATGACCGAATTAAACAGGATCAGAGGAGCTTAATTATATTGAAGATTAGATTTTGACATGTTTTAAGTACCTTGACTCATTTGTCACTTTGTGGTACCTAATATTACAGAAACTTCCTGCAACCATTGGCAAGTTGAAGATGTTGTCAAACCTGAATGTTGATCGCAACCAGTTGACTGAAATACCTGGAGAGGTAAGAAACAATTACTTGCATTTCAGTGATAGAAGTAAGGGTGAGTTAAAGAGGAGGTGAGTGTGATAGTACAATTGAATGTAGAGTTACAGGTGAAGGAGAAGTTCAACATGAAGGTAACAGAGAGGGTAAGCGTTAAGTTATAAGGGAAGAAAAAGGTACAGGCACAGTAATTGTCAACGCACAGGTAGAGCTGAACGAAAAGGTGATGGATAAGGAAAAGTGATGGTACAAATTACGGAAGAGTTAATATTGAGACGAAGGCGAAGATTAAGGTGAAGGTGTAGATGAAGTTATGTTAAAAGTGATGGTGAGGGAATGTTACAGATGAGGATATAGGTAAATGCAATGATGAAGCTAACGGGATAAGACAATCGAAAAGCTACACACTTCGCATTTTGTCAAAGGAGGTGTGACAGTGACAGATTATCGGTTTTACGTGAACTGATGCAACTCGAAAATCGTGAGTAGAGTTAAAAGAAACCGATGCCTTTCCGTTGACTGACCTATACTTACCCATTGTTTGTAGATCGGTAACTGCACTGGAATGGCTGTGTTCTCTGCTCGAGAGAACCACATCACACAACTCCCCATTGAACTCGGAAACTTAACCGATCTACATGTCCTCGATGTCTGTGGTAACAGGTGGGGCAGTCTCTACTCTCATTATTCTAATCGTTTGCGAGAAACGGGTCTAACCCAATCTGATCTATTGCATACCAATCTGTCCCAATTATCGAATCCAGTCTGTTCCAACTGACCTCACTTTTCTTGACCTCAATTTACCTCAGACACTATTCTTAATCAAATATCTTGTAACTAGGATGCAGTATGCCAACCTTGTCGTAATAATAAACGATAAATCATCATCATCATCGTCATCGTCGTCGTCATCATCATCATCATCATCACCACCTCACTTCATCACCCCATCAACAGAGCTTTGTATAGAGCGGCCTTGTTTTCCTTGTTTGACCTGCAAGGCTGCGAAATCTGCCAGTGACGCTGAGTTCGTGCAGCCTGAAGGCGATCTGGTTGTCTGAGAATCAGGTCCAGCCGAGCATCAAGTTCCAGCAGGAGTTTGATGACGTCACTGGGCAGATGGCGCTCACCTGCTTCCTGCTTCCGCAGCCGGGATGCAGCCAACTGGTGTCAACCGCTTCCAGGGACTTTGGTAAATGATATGTATTATGCACACGTTTTTCTAATGCTACCGTAGACTATATATATGGCCTCGACCATATTAATTTTAAAATGAATTTATCGGGTGAGATAACCCTTCACCACCACGGCTACTTCCTTTGAAAAGGCGCTGCATCATTTAAAGTATTTTAATCTCTAAAATAAACCAGCTTCAGTAGGCTATTCTCAAGCTTTCTGATACTGAATCGCTTTGGACGGAACCTACGCTTTAACCAACGCAGCTAAAATGGGCCAAAGCAAAGGGGAATGATATGGGGTGTAAATTTTAATTTCTTCTGAGAACGCCTTTTTGTGATTGAATCGACTGAGGAAGACTTGTTTAATTTGTTGACGTATTAATTAATTCATTCGCTAACTGATTTAATAACTCTCGTTCATCCACCCATCGCTCTAGTAAATCTACTCATCCGTTAATTCATCCGTACGTCCATTTATCAATGCATTTATCAATCCATCCATTGATCCATTCTTCAATCCATCCATCTATGCGTCCATGCATCCATCCAGCAATCAGGTCATCAATTCGCCAATCCATCCACCCATCAAATTTAGCACCAACAGCCCGTCAACGCATGCATACATCCATGCAACCATTCATCTATCAGGACATCCTTCCAGCCGTCCACCCATCAATCTACTCCAAAGTCACTTCATGCATGCAGCGCCCATCAATCGAAATGACCATTTGTTCCGTTCATCCATCGATTCCTCCGTCCATTAATCCATCCATCCATCAATCCGTCCATCCGTACATCCATGCATCTATTTATGCATCCATCCATCCACCCATCCATCCACCCATCCATCCATCCATCGTCCATCCGTCCATCCATCCCTCCGTCTGTCCATCCATCCGTCCGTCCGTCCATCCATCCCTCCCTCCGTCCGTCCAACCGTCCATCCATACATCTGTTTATGCGTGCATGCATGCATGCATGCATCCATCCATCAATCCATCAATCAATCCATCAGTCCATCAATCCATCAATCCATCCATCAATCCGTCCGTCCGTCTATAATCCATCCATCTATAAACCATCCATCTATGATCCATCCATCCATCTATAATCCATCTATAATCCATCCATCTATAATCCATCCATCCATACATCCATCCTATAGCTGATCTCTGTTTCTGATCTTAAGAGTCTCATCCTCTACTAATTAGCGAGAGAAGTTCTTCGTCCGAACAAGGCCTTCAATTCCAATATGACTCCAGAGACACCAGTTCGTCCGTCAAATTCGCCGTCGAAAACAGACACGATGAGGAAGGAAACGAACCCGAAGTAAGTGCTGCCAGGGTCATCTATAGGCCATGTGGAGTTTAGCATGCAGCTTAACGGACTACGCGATGGTCCAGTGATCAGTTGGTTGAAATGTCAACCTTGAGGTCGTCGAGTTCATCGTCATAACATTATTGATTCATTTCATATAAACTTTGCTTCTTGTTTATTTATTTAATTATTTATATATTGGTGAAGACGACCCAATGAACCCAAGCAGTCTACTGAATATTTAATTTTTATTTTATGGACTTTTATACAGCGCCAAATAGAGGTGATCAGAGTTATTACTGTGAAAGGTCGATGTCAATAACCCTCCCTGGCAACCGAAGATGTAGCTATTCTAAATATCTTAGAACATTTTTAGCCCTTACCGCTCCTGAGGCCGCTGTGAGCGGCCAATTTTCATACGTTTAATATAATAATTGGAGGGGTAAGGGTTCATAACAATTTCATTAGTAGGCAACGTATTAAGAGTAACCCTGTAGGATGACCAGCGATGGGCCGATACACACGTCCAAAGCTCATCTGACTAGTCCAGTCTGTAGATGAGGACAGAGGTTAGAGTCCGTTACCCCCGATGAGGCAGTCCCTCGCTGTTGGAAGATCGGAATATGACGCATGCCCATCTACTCCATGTAGCCGCCCCTCCGGGTATACGGTTGCTAACCGTCCAGTGTCTTTAACAATCTTTCTGATTATAATAAAAATGTTGCAAGTGTTGAACGTAGGCCTATTATTAAAAATCTGTGGACCGAGGAATGCGACAGGATGAGGACTGAACTGGTCCAAGCTGAACTCTGCAGTTCTGGGAAAGTCAATGTCGATCAATCTTGCGGTGTTTAAAGGTGTTAAAAGTATCCCTGGAGTAAGACCAGCGTGATTTCTGTGATTTTCTTGAAATACAGAAATGTCTGCTCATAGGAAGAAAAGTGAGCTGAATTAGGCCTATAACTGTTAAAAAATATAATTTCTTATTATAATTTATATACCTGTAGTTTGAGAAGTGTTGAATTACATTAGGGAGTAAATAATTTCGTCGCATGTCTATACAGCTCCTCGTAGATGTTCACATTTTACAGGCTGTCTAAGTCCGAACATATTTTTTAGGATGATGATTTTTACATTGTCAGTTTTCCCCTAACATAAATAATTATTATACTCTCGAAAACATGCGGCATTTGATGTTGAATGCTAAAACGAATTTGACGTCACGCTGGGGAGCTTACCACGCTCCTCCAAACCCTAACCGTGAGTCTCAGACTCTCGCGTTGTTCTGAAATGTCCTAATCCAAAATGGGCAACCCTACTTTCCCCATGCCGTTTGCTGTTCGTTCGGTCGATCGAAGAACCATCGATGACTAATGATGAATGTCACTCTGAAGACCAAAGTCGCTCCTTCTCCGCCGATCCAGCCGTAAATATCCGACATCACGCGGCATACACCACGGTCCCACGTAGTCCCAGACTCGACTGAACATTAGGAGCCTCATCCGTCCTTACGCGATCACGCGGCCAAGATGATATGCGCAGAAAGTACCATCAAACGTACAAAGTACTCAGAACAGACGACAAACACGTTTTGTACTAAGCGGCACTAGACTTAACCAAGCCTTTAGAAATTATTGAGCTAATTGTGCTTTTTGAAGACGATCCAGCGAATGACGTGGTCGGTGAACTTGCACGGATACTACTTCCACTACTTTCACTGCTTCCACTACTTCCACCACTACTACCTCCACTACTTCCACTTCCACTAGCCATTCCAGAACCACTAATACTTCCCCTTACCCTTCCTCTTCCACTTTCACTACTATTACTACTACTTCCAATACTTCCCGCTACTTCTACTCTCTATTACTATTACTGCTACTACTCCACCCTCCCTACTACAATTACTACTGCTGAGGCTGCTGTTGCTGCTGCTGCTACAACTAGGCTACTAAGCCTATCAGACATAACAAGCGTTCTGTTCAGTTGTTATCGCGTATAGGGATCTTGCCGCATAACACCATAGACGATGAAACTGTTTGGTAGAGGACTAGTAAGTAAGGCTGGCAAATGCTGAAATCACGACCCTGGTACCCGTCGATTACCCGAGTAATCAGCATCGGACGGGTACCCTTGATACCCGGGTACCCGTTGACAGCCTAACTAGTAAGTAACTGCCTCCTGATGTGCTAATGCATAGAAAATAATGTCTCGTCTATTCATAAATATTTATGCTCATGAAGTATACCTCTATCAGGGTTCAGTCTGAATTGAATATTTTTGTGCACAGATAGATGTTTCAATTCAATCAGTCAATCCAATCGATCGACCTATCAATCAATCAATCAGGCAGTCAAGCAACAACGCAATCAAGATTTCCAGCCAAAGTGTTTTCATTCATTATTTATTTCCGTCTCGTTACATTATCTACGTTATTAATTTTGTCTATTTAATTATTTGATTGATCCAGTGTGTGCAACTGCACAATTTTATTAACTTGTCTGATAGATCAATTATTTTAACCTATTTATCATATCGTCTATAGAGGCACCTTGTGAGACAGGACACTCCACATCCAAAGGAACCTCGAGGCAGTCATGTGAAACCAGTGAGGAGAGTGTCCTACCTGCAGACATCCGAACGGGAAGAGGTCAGAGTTACGGTTCAATGATCAGTAGATACTTAAATCCAGGGGCTTCTAGATCATATAAACCTAGGAATAAATGCTCCATCCAAGAAATAAGAGGGAAGGTCTCATTGCGAAATTAGTGAGAATTTATAAACAAGATGGGTAAAGTAAGACGGGAGGAGTTGCTCGAATGACTGGGGTAGAAGTCCCGCTCTTAGTCACCGGTGTACATCTGATGCAAATCGCATTTCCAAATACATTGGCATAAAGTCGACGGTGATCTCAAGTGAGACCGTAATCATACTTTTAAATAGCCTTAAATTATTTAGCCATAGACGGGAGTTAAGCCATTCTTGGTCGATTATAGCCCCTTTCAAATAGCACAATTGACTAATCAAGCTGGAATTTTCAATCTAAGTATGCCAGCTTTCTTTTAGCTTGGGTGTCAACAGTTGTCGATCGTTTTTAACACAAGAGTCAGAAGCCAGATACTCAGCTAGTTACTGATCTGCCTTGGATTCAAATCCATCGCCACAATTAAAGTGATTTTCTTCATTGTCTGCAATAATCATACATCAAAATTGCTAAACTTTCTTCAGCTATAAATATCATGCTGATAGTCATATATTTCACCCTACCATACTCTAATTTTATCTTATCATGCCTTGACTCACCTGGATTCAGCTTGACTAGCTTTTGCCTTGCACCTGACTTCGTCTATTTGTAGCCGGATTCGTTTGCACTACTTGCTGAGCAAGACAACGGCAACACGGCCTCACCAAGCAGTCGAAGTTCAGACTTATCATCAGGCAGCAAAGCGTCAACAGGTAACACGCTGCCAATAAGATCCGGTTGAAAAATATGTCTTCGCTGACTTATTGGTTAACTGGTTAGCAAACGAGTTGATTAGTTTGTTGGCTGATTGGTGTTTTGTCAATTGGCTTACTGACTAATTTGTTCGCTTGCTGAATGACGGTGTTGTTGACTGGCTGATTGGTTGATTGGTCTACTGGTAAGGTGGTTGATTGAATTGCACGAAATAAATGATTGCTGGTAAACTGGCTGGCTGACTCATTGACTGACTGACTAAATGACAGAGTGACTGATTGTCTGACTGGCTGACTGACTGATTGATTGACTAACTAAATGACTGACTGATTGACTGATTGACTGACTGACTGACTGACTGAATGACTGAATGGTTGACTGACTGACTGACTGAATGACTGACTGAATGACTGACTGAATGACTGACTGAATGACTGACTGAATGACTGAATGGTTGACTGACTGAATGACTGACTGACTGAATGAATGAATGAATGACTGACTAATTGACTGACTGACTGAATGAATGAATGACTGACTGATTGACTGACTGACTGACTGACTAATTTTATTCATTGACTGGCATGTTTATTGTGTAATGTAACAAATTGCGTTCTTGTCAGCACGGTTTACGAATAAACGAAATTTCATTGACTGATTGATGGTCTCTAATTGACTTCCTGCTGATTAATTGACTGGTTGGTAAGCAAATGGCTGGCTGGTTGATCAATTAGCACGCTGGTTGATTGACTTGCCGAAACTAAGCAATTGAGGTCGTTATCACTGCATGCCTAGCTCAAGGCCCTCCATATTTTGGTCATCGTCTCAGTCCATGTATTTACATAATTTATTTCAGTCAAAGTTTTAACTGACAACCTGGAACCGCATCAACAGCCTCCTCTTCCTTGGCATCCTCATGCGCTCCAGCCTCCGAGCCAGCCACTCCACTCACCCCAGCCACCGTCGCTGTTTCAGCACCATCCGCAGAAATTCCAATGTCCTCAGCCGCCACCTCAGCTGCAGCCTCCTAAGTTCACCATCACAAAAGAGTTCAACGCAGAAAACGAGTTCATCTTTGAGGAAGAGTTTGAGCGAAAGACGAGTCAGATTTCGAGCCGAAAACTGCACTCGACTAAGGTGATCTGCACGAAAATGAGCAAAAATGTGGCGTGTAAACAGACCTCAGAAGAGGCGTTAAATAAATCTATGAAAATGTAAAGAGCAGTGTTGGATATTTTGAAGCAATTGAATTTTATGTTTGGTCACTTGCGTTGTTACAATGTCATTTGCTTCTTCAGATTTTGATCTATTTATTCATTTGTCAATATTGAAAAGAGTATGAATAAATTACCTATCTGACTGGCATTCTAATTTGCCAGAATCTGACAGATGAACACTCCACCGGTTTTTCATTATCATTATACAGGCTTCCCACTATCACTCAGCAATGCTTTAAGCTCGAAGTTGAAATTCGACGTCTTCCAGAGTTTCTAGCTAATCCAGCAAATCCTTTGCGTTCTACGGGTTCTAGCCTCAAGAAAGCCTGCATTTGCTTACTAGCTCATCTGCTCTCTCGTGTACTGTGCTGCTCAATAAGTTGCTCACTTGCTCCGTTTCGTACTCACTTATTGCACCCCTCAATCTGTTTCTTAGTTAATGATTGTTTCACATGTAACTAAATCTTCTTTCCTTAATAATTCATTTGCAGACGACGTGATCTTTTACTTTCTCAGTCTCTTACTTATTTTAGTTACTTATTCTCTTGCTCGGTTGCTTCTCACTTAACGACTTAAAAACTCAGTTGTAAGTTCCTCCTTCATTTAATCGTCACCTTATTCAGTTACTTGCAATTTCTTCGTTCCTTTCGATGACCTTTCCGACATCAGAACAACCCTTTGATTTAACGTGAATAGACTGGTTCTCAGCCATTTGGCTGGGAAATAGTGTTCTTAAATTTGGAGTTTACAACTACATTTATGACAATTATAATTACTCTATCAGTTTCTTACTCTTTCAGTTGTGTACTTCGTCTACTTACTTGTTTTCTTACAATCTCTAGCATGGCGTCGATGGAGTGGGGAATTTGAAGGGATTGTTCCTTCCGGTCGACGAATCTGAACTGATGAACCCCAGATCCGGTTCAGTTCCAGTAAACACAGGACGTCACGTGCTACTACGTCAGTGGAGCAACTGCAGCGACTCTTTTGAAAATAGTTGGACGCACTTGTTAGAAAATTCCACCGAGGTAACTATTGTGCTACGCTATATTTCGCCATAATTTTATGAGATAAAGCTGCAGCTGTTTGCTTATACGTGTAACATTGCAATGACTCGATTATCGAATGATTTTATTATGGATTGTTGATATTTTTAGAATTGTTCAGTAATAAGTTGGCAGCACGTTTGGCGCTTTGGCAATAATTTTGTTTAATGCCTGCACATGTATTGTAGGCTATTGGTAATTTTTGTGTTTTTCTGTGATATCTCATGTTATAATCTGGTATGACGAGTTCCTAGCAGTCTGGTCGGATTTATTCTTTGAAATTTTGCAACACACAGTTTCCACAGGCATAGGGCGGAAAGCAGCCACGGTGAAATAGTCTTAGAACTAGCAGTGACTTAAGCCCTTCGTTATGTTGACCTGTATGACGGTTATGTAATGAGAGTACATTCACTATCAGAGTTCATTCCCCAGCTAACATTTCGATAAATTCTCAACAGAGCTAAGATAGCTACGATTTAAAAAAATGTGATTACCGATAGCTTTATTGATACTTAAATAATATGATGTTCTAGCGCCAATCTGCTAATTTACTCTAAATGAAGGTGGTCATACAAAGCACAATATATAAATTAAGTTAGCGAAGTTAACAATTATTTTGATGAGCCCTTAAATCCGCTACAGCGGCTCTGGATGGTGACTGGACTGGAATCACCACTTCTCACCCGTGAACGCAGGGAACAGAGATCTCTAATCTGACGATAAGCTGATAAGAATCCGTTTTGACCTGAACTTATTCTGTCAATGAGGTGCTAACGTTGATGTAGGTTGGAAGTGAGTCTGCACAGGAGACGTCTGCAGGATGCTACATGAAGCAGGTTGACCCAGGTGAAGAAGATGTTGCAGAGGCGGAGGAGGATGATGATGAAGAGGAGCGATCTCAGCAGCAGGTATCAGATGGCGCCATGGAACAGCTGCTGATGACGATCGAAGTGCTTCATCACCCGGATGTTCCACTTGGCATGAGCATCGCTGGAGGATCAAGAGCTCCAGACGAGGTTTGTCCAGATTCCGTTTGTCTCTGTCAACTTATCTCTGTCTCTCTGTCTGTCCTTGTCTCTGTATCTGTCTTTGTCTCTGTCCTTGTCTGTTTAATCCAATCTGATCTAATATTTTAATAGCTCATTTGTCATCAGCATTTCAGTCGATGTTAGTCGGTAGTTGCTTCAATTTAAAGCGCAATCTGTCAACTATGTATTTATCTGTTTGTCTCTGGTTTTGTTTATCTATTTAATTGTCTGTCTGTCTGTCCATTTGTCAGTATGTCTACTTGTGACTGTGCGTGTTTCTGTTTAACCATCCGTCCAGCCGACCGCCAGCCTGATCATGCCATGTACGCATTTGTGCATTCATATATCGCTGCTTAAAACCCTACAATCTTATATTATTTGGTTAGCTTTCTCTTGTTGGATCTCGCCACATTTACACATCGGCGATGAACTCGCAAGAATATTCGTTTTTCCTACACTACTTATTTTTCTGACTGTCTTCTACTTTCAGGGCGTCTATGTATCGCGAGTGGTGGCGGGTGGACCCTGTGCCGCAGCCGGGTTAAGGACAGGCGACCGTATCCTCTCAGTAAGTAATAGACATAGTTACCCTGCTTATCTTACGTCACCATTACCTAGCTTACATCTAACCTTGTATCACGTTGCCTTCATTATATTTCTAGGATATTCTTTACCTTATCTTCAATTGCCAAACCTTGCATTACATAAGACGCTTCTCTTTCAACCTATGCTATACATGTACAACCACCGTCGCCGGATTTTTGTTTCTTTGAGTCTCTCTCCCTGGTATCTTTTAATGGATTCTGAATTTCAGCTGAACTGACCATCGACTAAAATGCCTTCTACGTCGCAATGAAAGTGCTATATAGCATTCGCATGATTGGATACATTGTCGTATTTGAAAACTTCTCTGACCGTCCGTTTGCAGATCAATGACACTAACATCAGTGGTATGGACCACAACAGTGTTGTGATTCTGTTGAGACAACCGGGACACTCGGTTTCTATGACAATTGCAAGAGAGCAAGAGGCTAGCAAGGTAACTTATTTCATTTTTCTGCAATTGAATGGTTAACTTTTCTGATCATGTATTGTACCACGGCGGTCGTGATATGATCAATGCAGATTGAAGGGGAAAGTGGATTCGTAAGTAATTGTGGCCTTTTGGTGATAACTGGAGTAATACACACTAGGTCTTGTCGACACAGGTGCAGGTGACCGATATTGAAATAAACTCAACAGTGATTTGGTTTTCCAGATGGAGACCTTGAGACTAAGACGTGACAAAAGCGGTTTGGGTTTTACGATCGCTGGAGGAAGTGGATCAACACCCTACAGAGGAAATGATCAGGTCATTATTACCTACTGATTCTACTCATGGTACTATTCAATTACTATTAGTACTACTGCCATTATTAATACGTTTTACTTTGTTTACCCCTTGCAATCGATCAATTCACGGAAAATGTTTTTAAATTCAGAAGAATTTATCTTTATCGGCTGGAGCTGCAGCCGATAAAGCGGCTCACAGCAAGCATTGCAAATATGCAGCAATCTCCCAGTCACATCACTTTATCCCAGTCGCAGTCGAAACCGCAGGAACCTGGCACACAGGGTCACTGGGATTTGTCAGCGAACTAGGGGCAAGAGCTCATAGGCAACAGGTGACCAACGTGAAGCCAGCCATCTTCTTCAACGTTTGTCCATCGCCCTCCAAGTTGGAAACTCTGTAGTAGTTCTGGGCACCTCAGGCTCAGTTTGTAACAATCGGGAGACTGGTGAATGATTGTCTCTTACGTCTGAAAGATATTCAAAACTGTCTACTAAAAGCTGATGAGTCTGTATTTTTGTTTGATGGTTTACCAATAAATAAATGTGTTAGAATTGAAAGAATTCCTATTATTATTACATTACAATAATACAATAATAATAATTACTGTATGATTACTATTTTGCTCTAGGGGTACTTCATATTCCCAGAAACTTATAAATAATTATTATCATTATTATTATTATTATTATTATTATTATTATTATTATGATTAATTTATTATTATTAATTTATTTTTATATCGTTATTATCATTATTATGAATATGATCATCGTCGTCATCATCATAATCATCGTCATCGTCGTCGTCATTATTATCATCATCATCATTGTCATCAATATCAGCATCATTAGCGATATCCTTAGTCTGCCATCCTTAATAGGCCTTTGTTTTGCCTTTCTTTCTTAGGCATAGTGTACCTTACCTTGTTGTTCTGGTACCTTTCCTTGCCTGGTTTACCTTACTTTACTTGATCTTATTATTTAGTTGACTTAGCTTACGTCACCTTATCTATAATCTTTCCCGACCTTTCCTTATCTAGCCGATGCCATCTGACCTGATCGTCTTACTTTTCTTGCCACTCCTCTCTTACCTTGCAGCACTGCACCTAACCGTATCATGTTTAAAGATATGCGTTCCCTCATCTGTGTGTTTGTAGTTCATCTACATATCATGGATAACAGAGGGTGGAGCAGCTGATAAGGATGGAAGACTCCGAGTGGGAGACAGACTGCTGTCCGTAAGCCAACCTCTTTAGACTATATTTACATCTAATTATGGCCTATAGTATGGGCAATGTGTGTGCACAGCCGCCTAAGAGCTAAAATAGGGTCCACGAAAGTGAAAACAGTAATAAATAATGTAATTCAAATTCAAGAAATTAGAATTAAATAATATGCTTGCGCTAAAACCTGAGAATTCCATTTGGCTATAAAATCTAGAAAGTTACTTTCTTCATTTTAAAGCATTTGAACTCTAACTTCCACGGATTTTTTTGTTAACTGGAAGTAGAGGCAACAGAAGACTGAATGCAGACAGACTCTTGTGAGGCTTATCCTGGAAATAAACGGTCATAGTTGAAATTCACAACGAAAAACAGATTGTCATCGGTTAGATGAACAGTTAAGTTTCCTAACAGAGCGTAAAAAGACAACAGCTTTCAAACTGACTAGCCCGATCCGCCACAAGAATACCCACGCATCATTATAATTATCAATCTCATCCTCATGTCACCTGCTAGCTAAAAATCCCGATCAACCCTTGTTTCATTCTTTCTTTACCGAGGGGAAAGGAGGGAAGGGAGAAGAGTAATGCGATCAATAGGAAACTTATTCTATCCATTGTGTCATTTGCAAGAACGACAGTGCCTCCAATGCGTTTCTCTTTCATTGATGCTAGATAAATTTGCGATGCACCCTACATTTGCAATTAACTCTGTGACCTCTGTCAATGTCATTTTCTTTCTATAGGTGAATGGTTACGACATGTCTGAAGCGACGCATGATTCCGCCGTCCTCTTACTTACTAGCATCGTCGGTGACATCACAATCGTTGTCATGCATGACAGCACACGGCTGCCCTCTCCTCCACAGTTCGATGACGACCCCACTAACCAAGAACAGCCCTCTGCTCCTTCCCCTCTTATTCCGGCAGTCAACGAGGCCGTGCCAAAACCGACGTGGAACCCGTTTCATCTGTCAGAACCGGTTTCCGTTAAACCCAGAGGACGCGTCGACGTATTGCCGGCCATAGCCGAACGAAATTCTCCAGTGAGACTGTCGGACGCTGGAAGTGAAAGGGGATTGAAAGGATTGAACGGAGTTGGGTTGTGTAACGGATTCCGCCGCAGCTGAAGAAAGTGTGGATCGAATTGAAAATTGGAGAAGATAGGGATGCTGGAACAATTGCTTGGAGAATTTCTGCCCAGAGAAATGCAGGTATCAATTGAAGGCAACGAGACGTTGTGAGAAATATGCGCTGTCTATCAAAATTGAAAGTTAGGGAGAGAATGATATCATGATTTTTCCATAGAAGGTGAATTGAATCGGAAAGGCAGGATGTGGCACGAAACCATATTCGATAGAAAGATGGGAAACAATATTTCAAAATGGAAACAATGGAAGCGAGTGCGTATTGTGGAAATAGACCGAATGAGGAAGAGAAATAAAATGTGTAAATGGGATGCCAGATTTTTGAGTCAGTGAAAAATGAAAGAGAGAAGATTCTATGAGATTTTAAAAGCATGCAATCTCATAGAATTGAAAGAGAGAAACAGGGGAGAACGCGAAAGACACATAATCATACTGGCATATGCCGGAATGGATAAAACTGGTGGAGTATACAATCCCTCGTCACACAAGTCGTTCAATTTGAAGTGTCAAATCGTCAAACTCTATCTGAATTTCATTTAATCCCTGTGAATTAATGACCGCAGCATCTATGCCTCGAATAGGATCCAATAATTCGATCTCAATAATTTTATCTAAGGAATGATGCATGTAGAGATTGTAGAGTAATTATAATTATAAACAAATTATCTGATCTTATTACCTATGAGTTGTGCAGGGCATTAACTCCAGTCATTCACTCAAATGTTTTCTGTTTAAGGATACACTCAGCAAGGAAACATGTTCTAAGCAATTCTTATAGCGCTAATAATAATACGCAGTACCCGCGACATCCGTCCAGTAGGACTTCTGTCTCTTTCCAGTTGAGTGTGATCGAAGTACATCACCTGCCATTTTGCTTCCTACGATGTATGATCAGTTCAAGAACATTCGCTAGATGGCGCAAATGTGATTTCTGTGTTTCATGATAGGTCGAAAGGTGGCAGCAGTGACTCGATCGGAGAAGTAAGAGATGCCGGGCGTTGAGTATTATATAGTATTACTGTATTGGTGATTTCATTCCTTCGGTCGCGGGTTAAAACGAGGGCTACGATTCGTACGTGCAAAGGCAGGAAGAAGACGCAGATTAAGAAACGACGTCTATATATGTCTGTCTGTCTGTCTATCTGTCTGTCTATCTGTCTGTGCCTCCCTAATCTTGTGTTAAATATTTTTGCATCGGCGTATGTTCCTCCCGTCATTGTGACCCATACATCAGGTTCCCCTAAATGTGGACCGGATTTTCCTCTTCTCTTCGCTCTACCATCTTCTCTGGTGACATCTCTACGTCTTTCTCTCACTTCAAGACCTTCCTTTTCTCTCGGAGGACCTCTCACTGTGAGAGCTTCTGAGGGACTCATGCTGCGAGAAGCGCTCTATTAATGATCAGATCAGTTACAATACATCAATTTAACTACACACTCGCATGTCAATCCGTTCATTTAATCACCCATTTGCACACCTACCTATCGATGCAAAAAACCATTCATCCATCCATCTATTCATCCACTCATCCGTCCATCCATCCGTCCGACCATCCACTCATCCATCCATTCATCCGTCTATTTGTTCGTCTGTCCACCCTACCATCCATTCATTTCCTTTAATCCCAACCCCTATCAATTCGCCCATCCATGCCTTCCGTCTATCCACCCTATCACTATACCCTTCATTCATACACGCATCCAGCCTTTCTAATTAGCCTTCCCTTAACTGCGTGTCAGCACAGCCGCATCATATCCCCACTGACGTATACAATCATTCACTTTCCCTCGCAACCTACCCAACCTAATCGTCTATCTCAACCACATACACTAGATGCAAAAAATCAGTTCCTGTATTCAATACAAACTAACACGCGTCAAGATATTTTCAATCGGTTGCCAGATTCATCCAACCCCTCCAACTCATACCCGTAAAAAACAACGACACAATAGGGTATCGATCGTCGGAGGCGGATGTCCCATTGTCTCCGACGGCCATCGTGGGTGGTCAAGGCGCGCCTTCAATTAGCCGATCAAGCCGACGTTTGATAAGTTGAAAGGCGCCGCCAGAAGCGCGGCAGGTGCCCAGCGGAGGGACGCTGAAGCACGCCGTATACTCCCAAAGGGAAACACGCAAGACTCGCACGTGCATACGAATCGCTTTATTACTGCCTGTAAACGGCAGACATTAACGTTTGCAGAAGCTAATTATAGTCGTCAGTAGTTGTCTGCTACTGAACTTATATAAGACAACTCTCGTTCGTGATTCCTATACCACGCATATAAATTAATGTAATCCTTGTCAATGATGCGTTGTTAAATAAACTTATATATCGGTGTTCTCTGCTCCCTTGTATAAAATCGTGGTACCCTCTTTTATACTTCAAAATTCGTCTTTGCATTTTCTTTCTGAGTCCGTGTGCATGGCCGTGTTTCTTTCTCCCTTTTAAATGGGCCTGACCTAGGCTTGAACGTCAATATTGTGGCAAAATTGCCAGTTGATAAGCAATTATTGTGTACAATATCTCGCTACAATGTCTCGCTACAATATCTCGCTTGGCTTCGGGTATATATATATATATAGGAAGTGTGTGGAGTGTGGGTGTGTGTGAAGTCAGAGTAAAATAAAAAGAGAGTAATCACGGAAGTAGAGAGAGTCGTCGGAAGTGATGATAGTCCGTCGCTGTATGATAAAGGGCAGTCGTAAGTCGTCGTTGTCGTAGTAGTTGTAAAGACAGCGTTCTGTAAAATAACTGTTCGATGACTTTGGATTTTATCGAAGAAATAAAGATAAATCAGTCGGGATCGAGTCAAAGTTATTTGTAATGAGCTCCGATCGTTGACACTGGAAATCTTCCTCATATCTGCGCCAACAAGCCAGACTTACCTCGGGGATAGTCGGACCTGGGCAAAACAATATTGCGGCCTCCTGAGGGTACCAGAGAATTAAGGGGAGGTGAACCAGAATTGCCGCAACCGATACCGAAGGGTAGGATTGAGGTTCACCACAAATTGATACCTCATTGGCGAAGAGCAACCCTTAGTTACGTTACAATATGCACAGACGTCACAGTGACCGAGGTGACAACTAAATAGCTTTGAGGCCTTCGTTCGAATAAACTGCCTGTTAATGAAATTGAAATTCGTCGATTATTCCAACTGTTCGTTACTCTTAAGATAGCATCTTCTAATCTTCTATACAGTGCCAATTCAATCGCTAAACAATAGAAACTCGACATAGTAGACCTATTCCCTTAAAAATTTCTCTAACACACTAATGCACGTCCAGAATTGTTAGCGTATTGTAATGCAATGCGACGTTATATACTGTAATGCAGGCCTACATCGCCGAATTATTGAAGCGCTACACGAGGGCTGCATGGTGAGAACGAGCTTATTCCTAGGCGCTTACATGAACCGTGTTTGTGTGCCATATTTTAAGATCATTGGCGAAGATGAAGCGAACGCTGGGTGCTAATATTAAGGGTGGCAGGTATGCGTGACCTTTGAGATGATCTGAGTGTCTACTGGGTAATTGATGCAAGTGTGTCCTTCCTAGGCCGTCCATTCCTTTTAAATTAGGCGACGTGTCCTGGCCACATTATTGTTTGCCGCTTCCAGACATTGATTTTGAGCTCCTCTTCTTAGTGGTCTAATTAAATTATGGGCGTAGATTGTGATACCTGGTAAGAAAAGGTGAGAGAATACAAGGTAACATAGTTGTGGTAAAAGCTAGCGCTCAGTATAGGCCTATATAGAGTGCGAAAAATGTAAGTAAATTTGTCATATGTCATACTATGCACGTTCTATGTTTGTACGCTAGTCACAATTGGTGCAGTGTTGTCAGTAAGACTAAAATGCAAGTACGAGGCCACGTGGTCAAGACTAAGACAAACGTCTTAAGGTCACTACCTCCATATGGTATAAAAGACCAAAAACCAAGATCGTACACTCAACAGAATTCACGGCGATGCGTTGCTACTATAATTACAGAGATATAAAAGTTAATTTAATCATACACAAAAATTAAAAGGCAAAACCTGATTAAATTGTGTCCATGTATTTTTACAAATATTAAATGGCAACCAGGTTCTTTTCCATTGTCTTTAAAGGTCACGGTTCAGTTTATCATTCAGTTTACCCTTAGTTAATCAATCTTCGTTAAGGATTTCTAATGGTCTCTTCACGTGAAACCATTGTGAAAATTTGCAATCTGCTTGGAAAGCTCTACTAACTGTAACCTACAACTCGATTTGATAATAGTGATGACAATCACGTGACTTCACAGCGCGCTTCCGTCGAACCATGGCTACGCAGAGCTGCGTAGCGGTGGACCCATAACGCTATCGGCAAGCGATTTTCCTGGTGACCGAGTTTCCGTCGATGCCTGGAATCGTAGCAATAGGTTAACGACGACGACGTCGTCGTCGTTGGGAAACTCCCTCCAAAGACCCCGCCCCCTTAGCCCAGGTGGGCGGGTCCTAACGAGCTTCGCAAGCCTGGAAGAATGCTGCAGCTAAGAGAACGTCGCGTCGTTTATTGGTTCCTTTGGAAAGGAAGAATGGAGCAGAGGCTGATTGAGAGATGAGTGGAATAATTGCCTACTCCACGAGGTTTTCCAGCAGAAACTGAGCAACAGCGAAGCGGACGACGTTCTATAGGCCTAACTGCTATGGGCACGGATGTAAAGGCGCTCTATAATTATTTGACTACGTCACAACCAAAGGCGCTCAGCATACGATGAGCGTGTGGTTTGGAATGTAATTTCATTGTGATTATAGCGCTATAGCAGTTATTGGATTGCATGGTTTATTGGTTTGTGAGTTTCTGACAGACATCCATTGAAATCGAAAATGCAACGATGCCATCTCGTCATTAGATAACATGTAACCAGTGTTCAGTGAAGCCATAGATAGCATTAGATAAAATGACATCCTCGTTTATCTGTTTGGCCTATTATGCGCATTAACGTGTCAGTTGTTTTCAGGACTTATCAAGAACCCCACTTATCACGATCTTCCATATTAATCACCGAAACCGATAATGCACTTGCGCTACAAAATAAACTGGCGCTGAAAATCTTCTATATTCAATCTTGCTATACAACTCATGTGATGCTATGATGTCACATAGCTATATATAGATAAGCACAACCGTTTCGACAGAGTGCGTTTATATTTGTAGGTCTACTCGTCATAAACATGATGTTATGGGCAGGTATATGACCTTTCGATTTAATTAACATATGCTTTAATAACAAATATCACATGGGACATTAGGCGAAGACGTAGTCAAAGGAGGAATTTTTTAAATAGGGGCCTATAGAATGCACGGAGGTGTTTTCAGTTCAAATACCATTGGAGCAAACGACTTTGAAACATTCAAGTGTACTCAGGCATCTCCTGTTCTGGTCGAAAAGGTTAGAATTCAACGAATGACGTAATTCAAAGGGAGATATTATATTTGGATTCTAGAAGAGAAGCTGGACAGATGCTACGACTTAGGATATGCGTGAATACAAACACTTCACCTGGAGCGTGTCAGACACCTGGCAAGGAATAAAAAATTTTTTATTTGATATTTAATAGGTAACCTGTAAAGAACAACATGGGACTATCTACGTAAAGTTGCACCTTTAGGAACTTTGTCAACTTTACTTGCACTTTATTGATGAGTTGGACTTTCGAAAAACATACATGATGCTACGTTACGCCTTCCAAAGCGTAACTTTGGAACTTTCAAAGTGTCTGGGCGCAGTTCGACATTAGCGCATGGAAGGCAGTTACTTTTCGAGCCCAATTTCTTCGATGAACCCTTCCTACGGTGGGTTCATGTTTCCCTATGACCGTTCGCTCTTCACCCTCAACTCGCTGCCCCCGTCCTTCGCTGGTGCGGGTTGCTACGCCGCTCGAGGAGGAGACTACCACGAACCCTATAGGTTGTGTCGGACGGGTCTTACACGTGCCACCAGAGGTTCCGTGTCACCCTCGACCCTCGGTGCTGCCTTCCGCCATCGCATACCCAGCGACCATCAGTCGACCTCTTTGAAGCCGAGAAGTCCGATTGAACAATTCTACCAGACGGACGACCCCTCTCCACAGGCCGTTGACAAAACAGGTATGCATCGCACCATAGTCGAAATTGTTCGTAGAAAAGTGACTCCAAAAGTGGCCCTCGACCTAGATATATACAACATACATTCAAAAAATGAATATCTGACAGAATAATTATTTTCTATGATAAATTATTATATTTTGTTGACGTTTATAAGTAACATCAGATGTACTTATTCATGTGTAATTTGATTCTATTCTATAATAAAAATTGTTATTATTTATTATTTTTATTATTTTGAACCTTGTGTCCCACCATGTCCTGCAACTAAATAAAAGTGGCCCTAAGTCGAAAAAGGCTGGGAACCACTGGAATAGAGACTGAGGCTAATAGCAGCAGTCAGACGATAGATAGGTCTTCTGCTCCGGTCAGTTTCTAAGTAGCGAAGGATTACCACAGAGTCTCTACCGTTGCTGACCGTGTTGCATTGATAATGATAGTGACGACGAAGAATACGAGAATGGCAGCGGATGTGGTGATGATGATGGTGCACGGTCACGATGACGATGGTTGTTGTGGGGACGTGTTGGCGGTGATGACGATGACGACGACGATGATGATGATGGTGAGAAGTCATGATTATGATGATGATGGCGTCGACAAAGGATAATTCTGGTCGAGTTGGTAGCGTTGTTGATGAATATGATGAATTGATTGATTATCATTGTGATGATAGTGATAACGACGTCTTTTGATTTTACTGTTGTAATTTTCATTAGATTTCGGTTCGTCAGCGGCCGAGCATTACGACAGCGGAGGCAGTGGGGGTGGAAGTGGAGGAAGTGGTTCAGCGGAAGAGGATGGAGACCAGCAGCAGAAGCAGCAGCAGCAGAAGAGAAGAAGAACAAGGACGAACTTCACATCGTGGCAATTGGAGGAACTGGAGGGGTCCTTCGTCGACAGTCACTATCCGGATGTCTTCATGAGGGAGTCTCTCGCTCTCCGGCTCGACCTAGCTGAGTCTCGGATTCAGGTTGATTGAGAATGGGGCATTATTAGAGGGATGGGTGGTTGTGGGTTTGATGGGGTGGGGTTGAATGCATGGGTGGGTTGATCAGATTAAGATAAGGTGAAAGCGAGCAGAAGGAAGAAGAAAGGAAGTTCCTGGCACTTTGGATCGATCTAAATGAAATTCAGATGGGTGGAATATATTGAGCAATATTAAAAGTTACAAGGGGTTATTGAGAAGAGGCTGAAGTGGCCTGAAGGTTTAATGAAGGCAGGGTTTAGGGAGCAGGAGTTGAGGATGAAGTCCGACTCTCTTTTACTCGATCTGGTTGAGTTCAGGATCAAGGTGGGTAACTGGGTATAGTATGAGTTATTAACGGACTTAGGGAAGAGAATGTGCAGAGAGGAGATTCGGAGGATGTTAGGATAAAGAGGGTAGAGACGATCTAAGATTGGCTGTGTCTGGCACTCTGCTTTGATCAAATTAGTCTATATATGGTCTAGACGAATCTCGGAAATAGCTGATCGTATATATATACATATATATATATATATATATGTATGTATATATACTGCAAAGTTGCGTTAAAGAGCTTGAGAAGGGTTAACGAGGAGAAAAGTGAAGGAAAGAATAATGCATTGTAAAATGATAACATTTAAAATAAGAATAACTTCAAACTATTCGAATCACAGGTTCAGCGGTAATTAGTATGAGGCACACAGACAAGCTGACTGACTGCCAGTATATCAGTCAGCCAGTCAGTCAGTCAATCAGTTAGTCAATCAGTCAGTCAGTCAGTCAGTCAGTCTCAGAGTCTGTCTGTCAGTCTGTCTGTCAGTCAGTCAGTCAGTCAGTCAGTCAGTCAGTAGTCTATCCGTCTGTCAGTTAGTCTATCTGACAAACCAGACATGTAGTCAGAGATGAAGAAAGGCAGTGAGAGACAGCGAGACAGAGACAGACCGAGACAGAGACAAACAAAGAAAGAGTGGCACGAAGAGAGATGGCGTAATAGATGGAGAGAACCACAGGGAGAGACAGAACAAACACAGAGACATAAATAGACACATAAGGAGGATGGAACTTTCAAAGACGGGAGGATGAGAAATATAATGATGAAGAGAAAGAGAACGGTGATTATATGGAGAGGGGTAATCCATGTAACTGATTCTACTTGTCTATACATGTACTTCCCTGAATGCTGTTCGTCTGATCCTGATTCCAGTCTTCTGCTACTGTCAAAAACAATGCCGCGATCTCGCGATTGTCCTAATCGCAACAATTTCTTTGACAGACAGGCGCCCAGACGGGAGGGGTTAACCCCACCCGGGGAGACCGTAATGCAGTCTCCCCGCACCATACCAGCCGATAGTATCTACTCCTCTTATGAACTTATACCCCGGCTCGGACCATAATATGAAACCCTCTTGCCCAGCCCGTGCACAGACGTCTGAGTGAATTTAAACATGTATCTATGTCGAATCCAAATTAGCCGCGTCGTACGTCGACCAACCAACTATAAATAACCATTTGACGCTAATTAATAGAAGAGCAACGATCAGACCGTCTGATCAGACCATTTCAAGTGAACTCCATAGCATCAGTGTTCGCGAAAGACTATCATGGGCCGTATTGTATAGCTTTGAATCTGTGAATTAATATAGCGCCTCTCAGAGTGCACACCAATCAGAGGCGCTTTCAGCGCCACAGGCAAAGAGAAAAGAAGTTAGTAAGGAGATAGAGGTACAGGCCCTACAGCTGGTAATATAATGCAGGGCTAACGAACTTGAATGAACGCAAAGATTCGTGTTTTAACGAAAACGGTCCTCGTTCGCGGGACAGAGAGATCATGGCGGTCAAGTGAACGTAGCGGCCGAAGAGAAGTGGCAATGGACGGCGGTCGGATGAGGTCACGTGGATACTTGGGAGCTTGGCGAGAATACGCCAGCATAGGAGATTAATGTGAGAACCTCGAGTTGAAGTTTTTGAACCCGAACAATAGAGGGTGGTCAATGAAGGTGGCTTATAACATGAAATGATCAGAAATCATGTGGCACAACCGAGAAAGTCAAGATATTAGTCGAACTGCAGCAGTTCGAATAGAACAGACGGAAGAAGAGAGACGAACTTTTGAATGAGACCAACCAAGAGAGAAAGTCTACAGTAATCGATTCGGGAGCAGATCATGAAGGCATCGATAATACAGATAAAGACTGCAGAAGAGGAGACTGAGTGTCGAATTGCTCTGAGTCGCCGCAGATGGAAGTAGAAAGATCACGAAAAATTTCTTATATAATTATGTTCAGGAATGGTAAGCGTGTTGTCCATGGATGCTAATAAATGTTAATAAATTGAAATTGTGACTTGTATATATATATATATACACGCCCACAACTGATAATTAGGTTATCTATAACTGTCATAATCGAGGTCTGGTTAGAGTGGTAAGGGCAGACGTTGGGAAACGTATTGTATTCTCTGATATGATAGCAGCAAGATTCGTAAAGGTTTGTTATGTGGGGTTATTATACGAGACCCCAAAGCGAACCAAGTAATTTGACAGTTATTTTATTGGCAGAAGTCAGTGATAGGATCGGTAAGAGTACTGGCGTCGACGTGAATAAAACATGATTGCCTCGGACGTAATATGTCCGTGGCAATCAGGTTTTATTCTGAGTTATGACCAGATCACTGAAGCAGAACCATGCATGCTCTTTAGTCTGTGGGCGCATCCAGCCTTATCTTTGGGCTAAGATCAGCTAAAAACTGAGTGTCGTCGGTGTACTACTGTATAACTGTCTTGGTCTTCGAACAGACGTCTTGGTTTTATCAATCACCATTCAACGCTTCAACGCAGTAGCCTTCCGAGGAACAAGTTTGCAGAACAAGAATGATGATGACGACGACGATGATGATGATAACGATTATAATAATACTAATAATAACAATAATAAGGCCATTTCCAGACAAATTGCATAAATAGCAATCTTCTGGGTATTGCACATAAGAGCCAAACGAAATTTTTAATATTTATTAGACCAACGATCGCATTTACACTTCAAAGAGACCCAAGCAGCCGAAAATTATCGGCCTGATTTACATCATTTACATCACGTAGCACTACATTACATTGACACTGAAGCGCCTACATCATATTACAGTACATTATATCAGAAAAAAATCCGACGCGTTTTCAGATTCACCCAATTCGAACCTGGGTGGATCGGTGGTGGGCCGCTCCAATTATCATCCGACCATCCACAGTCATTGTCCGCCAGAGGTCGGAGTTTGTTTTCCGTTGCGATAATCTCTGTTGTGCTCTATTAACCTCGTCGCGTAACCGTTCTGCATCGCGTGCACTACGACGTTTTATCGATTTAATAACACGTCATATTAAATTACACTAACCGACAGACTCGGCCATGTTCCACGGTTTCTGTAACAGCGCTCTAAGCAGGTTCCGCCCCAGAAATTGTAATTCATTTCGTCCTTTTCATCTTGATTGGGTTGAGTAAGGAAAACAATTTGTTCGGTTGTGACGACCTTTTGAGTCTTCACCAGTTTGATGAAGATTGTCGAGAAGGGTCTCTTCTCTTTTTCTCCTCTGTATCAGTCTATTGACGTCCTGCAAAACATCTACCAGTGGCTTTGATTGAATTGGCCACCATTGCTATCCATTCTTTCTTTTCCCCATTCTATTTCTTCTGCTCCTTCTTCTCCTCCTTGGCTCATTCCTTTCCTTCTTCCTCCTCCGCCTCTTCCTCCTCTGATGTCGTGATGTTTACGTTTGGGTCCGCGTCCATCCATCCATCCGTCTGTCCATCGATGGGTGACCTGCGCTTCCGGTGTCACGGTCTATTGATCAGATGTCGATCGGTTTCGATGCTTTCTTCTCTGACACGGTCAGTCACGCAAGACGCCTCGGATCGCAGTTTCTCAAAGAGCGCGCCTAATGAAAATTGATGACCTCCGACTCTCCTTCCATTTCCTGTATCCATCCCACTCCTCCTACATTTCTCCCTCCATGTGTACGTCCCTTCATCCGTTCCTTCCTCCCTTTGATTATCCCAATTCGTCCCGTTCTAAGTCCTCCGTCACTCCCTCCCTATTCCCTCTATCCTTCCCTAGCCGCTTGCTTGGTCTCCACTGTCTCTCTCCCCACTTCCCACTCCCTTTGCTTTGCCAGCTTTCCTACTCCTTCCTTTGCGCAATCCCTCTCCAGCTATTTGTCTCCCGAAGAACATATATCCACACAGCTCTACAGTCCTCCCTTCTTTGTCCCCTTTCGTCCTATCTGCTTCACTTGTCTGGATCCTTCTGCTTTCCTCCTCTCTCACTCTCTCTCTCTCTCTCTCTCTCTCTCTCTCTCTCTCTCTCTCTCTCTCTCTGAACCTGTCTGCCTCTCTCTCTCTATGACAGATTTCTATCAGAAAATCGCCCCATCTGGCGCAAAGCTCGAACGCCTTCATGTCCCTCTACGCCAAATCAGAAGACCATGATCATTACTATTACTATTATTATTATGACTATTAATAATAATAATAGTAAATCATCATTGATGTTAGTATTTCGATTAGTATTTGAGGTAGTTGTAATCATAGTAGTAGTGGTAGTAATGATAGTGATGGAAGTGGTCCACTGGGAGGGGAAGTAGTTGTAGTAGTAGTAGTAGTGAAGTAGCGGCAGAATCAGCAGCAATAGCTGTAATAGTGTATGTTAATACAACCAATAATAGTAATAATAATAATAATAATAATAATAATAACAATAATATATGCAGTCTCAGTATTAGTATCAGTGTTTTTGTAATGGTACTTGTCATCTTGACACTTACATCGATCGTAACGACGATGAATATAAATAAAGTATAACGAAGATCATTCATTTGTTGTTAATGTCTGACGTAGGTTTGGTTTCAAAACCGTCGAGCCAAATGGCGCAAGAGGGAGCACACGAAGAAGGGACCTGGCCGACCGGCACACAACTCCCACCCGCAGACATGTAGCGGTGATCCCATTCCTCCAGAGGAACTGGAGAGAAGGGAGCAGGAACGCTTGGAAAAGAAACGCCTGAAACAGGAAGAACGACTGAAACGATTCGAAGCGCGCAAGGTCGGAAGTCAACCGACGCGCGACTCCAGTTCCGAGAGCTCCTTCTCCGTTTCAGCTTCCGGTGAGCAGATTCCGGAAACGGAAGTGGTCGTCGATGTCGTCGGCGACAGCGAGGTCATCTTACGTAGGCGTTCACTGTCGGTTTGTGTATGTAGGGAACGAGAATGTTGTGGTAAATCGAAAGCGAACGACGACAGTTCTTTGGAGGCAGCGGATAGAGGGCGCTGCTGCTTTAGGGCTGAATCAGTCGTGACAACGTCCGCCGGAAGTGAGACGATACGGAACTGTCGGCGTCTTTCGCCGCTGACTCGAGATAAAAGTTCATTGAACGTGAAAGAGACTCGTCCGGTAGAAAAGCAAGTAGATCTCAAGGAGGAGGGAAATGACCTCATCCGCCATTCGAACACAACTGGAAGCTCCTTCAGCATCTGGCGGATCCTCGATATACCTTCGAAGCTAGTACCTCACGAAGGTTTGACTGAACCTTCTAAGGTCCAACCGCGTAGAACAGCAGCTGCGACCTTTTCTCTGGGTCTTCTCTCTTCCGTCAGTCAACCGATTGGGTTTCAAGTGGAAAGAATATAATCGTCGGAGCTTCCACCTCGTGACTTTTTCTGTCAACTCCATTTCTGCCGACTTTTTTCAGTCCAGTCATTCTATTCACTCCATTCCACTGCTATCCGCCTCATCAAGTCATTTCCGATCTGCTTCACTCTAGCTCGATGTATTATATATCATACTACATCATACAATCCCACCTGACCTGACCTGAATTATATAATCTTACCTGACCTTATCTGAATTATCTAACCTTACCTGACCTTATCTGAATTATCTAATCTTATCTGACCTTATCTGAATTATCTAATCTTATCTTACCTGACTCGAATTTTCAAATCTTACCTTACTTTTCAGTGCATAAAAAAGCAGGAAACAAGAGGAACAGTGCCAGCCCGAAGGGCAAGTATGGGTGTGACTTGCTAGCGACTTCGTTTTCCAATCGTCGACATACATGTATGAGGAGTCATTGAGGACAGGTTGTCACTTGCCAACACTCCCTCGCCGTCTTATCCTCTCAAATACAGTTTACAGTCAGTGTTCAAATTATTGCTGAATGGGCAAGGATGCGCATGTGGAGCATAAATGACAAAACAAACTTCTGCCCTGGCAGGGATATGAATTCACGACTTTTTCGTTACTGACTTTATTTTAATACGAGAAATAGGTATTTCAATGTTCAGACAGTCACGAAAACTGTTTTCAATTTTTTGATTGTAGTAATATTTTTTAATATTTTGTTTTTTTTTCAATTTTCGTTAACTAAATTAAATTGTATATTTAAAATTGATACAAACTCTTTTTCTTTAGATTACTGAGCGGTGAAATTACAATTGATAAATATATGCTCAGCTGTATTGATCTGATTGTAAATTACGCTATATCTAGTCGTAAATTATCTTTCACGTTTACATGCATTTAATCGATTTAATATTGATGTTCAAATCTGATTAACTGAATCAAATATAACGCGCAATACGATAGGCAGAATAAAACTGAAGTTCAGTATTACAGGCTGAATAAATCCGATGCTCAGACAAGTTACACTAGTTAGTAAAATACCAATGGAATTAAAATTCTACATAATTATGACCAATCAATACTTATTAAACAGATAGCTCACTCCTCAATGGTCGAATAGAACTGAAGATCAATCTCAATGGCTGAATAAAATCCAACACTGAAACCAACCGATCGAATTGCAATGAGGATCACTGGTAAACGATTAAATCTTATCACCGGTAATTATACGAAAGAGTCTTCTTACCTTCATCGACGCCTAACCTTCCGATGAACTTTTGCCCAGCTGGATCTTGACGAGGGAGCAGCTGTTAAGGAATAGCGCATTCTTCTTTATTGAATCAACTGACAAGTTTGCAGAATAATGATGATGATGACGACGACGATGATGATAACGATAATAATAATAATAATGCCATTTCCAGACAAATTGCATAAATAGCAATCTCTTGAAGAGATCGTATACATGATCCCTCTGGCACTTATAAGTCCCAGAGGGATCATGTATACCTCGGGGCCAAAAATAATAACACTAATAATAATAATAATTATTATTATAATGATTATAATTATTATTATTATTGTCTAAGTCTGAAATTTCGAAGCAGTCCAATTTGAGGACAGCTACTGTAGACCTACTGTCTGAGTCACAGGACTTAAACGTACTAGCCTATTAACTCCCTTTTGACTAAGTTAGTCATGGAGTGACATTCGACCTATGCCGTGCTATAGCTATGGGCAGCGTTCCTGTAGAAATGAGTGGTGTCAGCATGGTTCGCTTTCGTCCTTGTCTCGATAACGTGAGTTAACATAGCATGACACGAGTTTAACAGGTTCAGAAAACATGATCTGCTCTGTGTTAAAACCACAACAAATGCTCGGTGATGCCCATTAGTCTAAAGCCAAGATTCCTAATTATTGCTTCCTCTTATAAAAGCTGACATAATATCCACGGAGACAGCACTATAATTCTACTGCTGCTGCTGCTTCCCTTATCAATATTACTACTATACTTCTTCCACTACTATTATTACAACTTCCACTACTACAATTACTACCACCACCACTTCCCCTCCAACTACAATTCCTAGTAATTTTATAGCACAACACCCTTCCTCAAGTTTGCATCTCTTGCCCTTGCGAATTCCTGCCATTATGATTCTCCCATGTAAAGTTATTTATTTAATTCGGCCATTTTCACATAATTCATACAACGCCGCTTTAATTATCCTAATCATGAATTTAACTGGTTCCTGATACTAACTGTCACTAGGCAAAGAAATCTCACAAGTAGCCAGAGGCGTGTGTGTGCACTTCTGAGCAAAAAATGTTGGATTAGGGCGGTAGCAAATGTCGGTAATAAGTGAATACGAGTACAGAAAACTGGAAAAGTCACGTGTAACGATCAAAACGATGCTACGAATAACAATAATAAACGCTAACCGTAAATGCATTCATAATTAATTCAACATACAACTTAATCAAATGAAATTTACATTTTCGACTATGATGTTATCACAAAACAATCTCCAATAATCGTCAAATGTTCAAAAAATGAGAGAGAACTTCCGACGTAGACGTTGCCTGTTGCTTTTGATCTGACAATTTAATTTTAAAAAATCTGGGATAGCAATGAAAAAATATGGTTTGAAAGCCGCTGGTATGTATACGGCCGGTACATTGTTGTCAATTGTATTGTTTCTCTGAACTACGGGTCTAAGAAACTGATAAAAACCAATCAAAAACGGGAAATGAAGTGTTGGTTGAATGAAAGAACGCTGCGTCGAGAAATAGCGAAGTAATGTATTTGTTCATAACCTATTGAGTAAACTTCATATTGTACTGATGTCAACTATACCAAACTGTAGTCTATTCGGTGGAACGCTATATATCTATGGGTCACGATTGTGGGTTTGCGCCAACCGAGGATTTTTTGCTACAAGTTGATGCCTGGGATGCCAGAACTGCTAAATAGAGCTTACTATCGAACAACCTGTTGATCAATACCAGGTACCGAGTGACCACGTGACAATTTTGGCGTTGGTCCCGCGGCTGCTTGTGAGAGGCACGTGACCGGAAACGGTCCCATCGTCGCGACTGATCCCGCATGAAATTGACGTCATTAGCTCACTGTACCGTTCTCTCGATCTTGTCAGCGGAGTCGAGCTAGAGGGTGGGACAGGGAGAGGCGTAGGGGTTTGGAGGAGGCACGCAAATTACTAATTTAATTCCATGTTTATCCGCACGCCGACGACAAAATAATTCGAAAGTAAATTGGAAATAATTTCTGGATCGTCTATCGGCGCGCCATAACGCCCATTAGCGTCCGTCGAAGAGCTGGAGACGATTGAAATTGGACGATCGCACCTGGTGTGAACAGTTTAAGGCTAAGAAAATTATCATCTGAAAATGTATTTAGGAGCAACATAAGCTTACACTAAGTAGCAAGAACGTTCAAATGCATAAGACTAAGCACCTGCCTAATAATGCAGTCAAGTTGGCTTATTGTACTCAAAATGTCGGATTTTTACAGCGAGGGTCACCCAGTCATTGACTTCTATAGGCAAATATACATTAAGAACTGTCTCCGGTAGTCGACGACACCAATATGGCCCGGCCATCAAACTAATAAACTATATGGTAACAAAGCGACCTGCTTTCAAAAATAATGAATGCATCATTTGACATAAAAGTGGTCCAACTGCGTAAAATACTAGGCCTATATGCTTTGGAGGTTTATGTATCAGTTGCTGGCAGTCCATAAACCTAAAACATCAGTCGCTCGTCAAAAATCCCGACCAGATGCGATTTACCCTGTGGGGAAGGTTGGCCGATTGCGTCGATATAAACCTATGTTTCGCTAAACCCTCCTCGTTTGTCCAATCACTAAGGCCTTCGATTTCCTGTGGTGGGGCGACTTTGGGGGAAAGAGAGGGCAGAGGCATTTCCCATCTCACTTCTGATTCCGTGGGATTAGAACGCAGCGGGAACAAATAAATTAGTCGAACGGGGAAGGATTAAGAAGCGATAAATTTCGTCGGTGCGCCCGCCTTGAAGGATAAGAATGGCGGCGCTGAGTTGGTTCGATGATGGATTCCGACGCTGAACGGAGACGATTCGATCCGTGAATTATTGAAAAGGTTTCAATAAATTCCGCTTCGTTGTCCGTCCGATGCTGTCTCGAATTACGCGGTTGTTAGGCCCCTCGATAGGACGCTGACCAACTGCACGGTAGGGGGAGTGGTGAAAGGATCCCTAACTGCATGGTTGGAATGGAGAAAGAGTCCCTAACTCCATGGTTGGGGGAGGTGAAAGGGTCCCTTCACTCTTCAACAGGGACGTCGAGAGCCACAACGGGCCCCGGGACAGCCACCTCTCAGGACCCTTTGTGTTTTAAATTTTACGCAGACCTATCAAAAGGCTATATTTAAAGAATAATAACCATTATTTAGTGAATAGTAATGTTCATAACAATACTTCTGAAATTAATCATACAAGTAAAGTGATTTTACAGGTTCATCTCTAACTCTAGTCTAATTATAAGGAAATTTACAGAAACATGAAATGTGAGTATATGTCAATGTGATAAATGATTTCAAATGTTAAGCCCTATTTTCGCCAATCTTTCTTTCCTTTTTTGAGATCCAGATTTATGCTGGTAATTCGTCGTCGAATTCATCATCAACTTAAAGGAATATAATATATAATATTGTTCAACTGACAATTGGGATCAATTATTTATTATGAGATGTGAATAATGATAATTTTCTTTTAATGTTCACAGACAAACAAATCACAGTATGCCTAAGTTACAAGTACAGTAAGAATTAACGAAAATGAACAGTTACCATATTAGTCCAGTCTAACTGTCGGCAGCCATGCCAGGCTCCCATTACGCTACACATCTAATTTAACCAACACCTTCGCCTAGCGAAAAAAGGACAGATCAGCCTTACGGGGCTCCTGGAAATGGAATCAAACTCGGTTCCTCTGCTCAGCGCGCCAGTGTATTATCCACTACTCTGCTAGTACGGACCCCCCTCTAACACAGACTGGACCTACTTATATGATATCGAGTTGTAAAAGGTTAAAGTATTATTTATTTGGAAAATAACTCAACTTACAATTGAAAAATTGACATCCCGTACACGATTTTAAACTGTCTCATGAACCGGATACTGGAAAACATAGACGAAAATGAATGATTTCCATAGATTAAAAAACGTTAGTAAGTCAAGTTACTTAAGTTTTAGCACAGCCTCACAGGTGAAAATGAAAGATTACCATATTTTTAAAAAACATAAGTAAATCAAGTCACTTCAGTTTCTTCTAGCACAGCATCATATATTTCCTCAGTTAGAAAAAAGTTTTAGACATCTACGGGCCCCTGCCATAGAGCCGGGCACCGGGGAACAATCCCTCTGACCCCCCTCTCGACAGTACTGCTCTCCAATCGTCCGTTACCGTCCCCAGCGACGTAGCAGGAACTTGATTTCGGATGGAAATACATCTGTGCAGAAGTGGAACATATAGACCTATATGGAGAAAGTATCATCAGAGGAAGGCAGCCTCAACCATGAACGTAATAGACCTATGGGCATGAACGAAATATGTTGGCGGTATACAGAAGAAGAAAGCTGAAGGACTAATGCTTGACTTGGGCTTATACTTTGCCTGGTCTGATCTTATAATTATTTTTATCTAATTAAATTACACTAGGCCTACTTGTAGCTAATTAAATTACACTACTTGAAGTTGTAGCTGACTAAAACCAAGGCAGGGTGAAGTGAGCCGCACGTGACGTGTAGATCTACCTTACCTTACCTTAAATTACAACAACCAGGCTCTAACCAACTCAACGCTCTGTTATAAGATTTATAACACTGGAAGTTGAACAGAGTTTCTCGGATGCGCTTCGCTAAGCAGAGAGAATAAAGCACAGGCTTCGCAATAATTAACAGACCAGTCGTTAATTAGAGTCGAAAATTAATGGTTCTAATTAATGCGATGTCATTTGGCTTCAGTCTTATGAATATGCCAGGACTGAAGAGATATAAACATCGTCAGGAGAAATAAATCTGGGCAGAATGATAGAGGAACGGAAGGACGAGTAAACGGATGGATAGATGGATGGATGGATGGATGGATGGATGGATAGATGGATGGATGGATGGATAGATGGATGGATGGATGGATGGATGGATAGATGGATGGATGGATGGATAGATGGATGGATGGATGGATGGATGGATAGATGGATGGATGGATGGATAGATGGATGGATGGATGGATAGGACGAGCAATGGAAGGACGAATGAAAGGATGAAGGGATGGACAGAAGGAAGTGTTGCAGAGGGTTGACTGATGAAGGACAGTGTAAAGGACGGCGAGAGGGAGACATGGTTGGGTTCTTCGTGATAGGGATGGTCTTGATTCTCCTTCAGTCGTGACTGAGATTGAAGTGGCAGAACAATAAACTACATTCAATCGGTATGATCAAGAGACGGCGAGAGAGGGGAAGACAGACAGATATACATGCAGACAGTCAGACACACAGAGACGGGCAGAAGGTTATGTGTGTCTGCCTGTGTGTCTGCGCGTGTTTGTCCGTCTCGCAGACAGTAGCTCATTTAGCGAGCGACAGGTGGCCAAATGACATAAGTTGAAGTCACCGATCCGGAATCCGACCTCCGTAGGTCCGCTCTGCCAGTTACACTCGTTTTACCCCAAGCGATCCCCCCTCACCCGTCTCGAACAAAGGAATCACTCCTACCCCGTTTCTCCATCCTCTCCACTCCTTCGTTCCTTCTCTCCAAACGACCGATTGTTGTCAACGCCAATAAAATCCTGCGTCGACTGATAAAGATATATGGCCCATAGGAAGTTTGTGCGTTGGATGCCAGACGCTAGATGGCGATGGAGCTTTTGTTCGCCGGCGTTGTGTTGGGATGACGTCATTCCCAGAAGAACCTCGCGACTGCGGCATTAGAATTAGGATGACGCCCATTGACGAGTCTACAACGACTGTCTGCGAGTTGGGTTTCACCCATTCGTAATGTAATGTAACGTAAGCGAGGAGGTTCATTAGGCGCAATTTTGTATTAATATTAGCGTTGTCTAGAGCTATAACTATGGCATTTCATACGTGAGATGTTGGGAGCGTGTATCCGAAGCCCCGACAATCCATTCCACGGCAGACGCACTGCGTTCACTGGAGCGGAACGGTGTACGGACGTCATCCATTTCGATGCCTGCTGTGGAAACTGAGAGACGGGGTTAAAGGCGACTGACAGAAGAGGAGGGACCTGACACTAATAGAAATGTCAGATGAATATTAGAGAGGATTCTAGCAAACATCTGCTGCTATGGCAGATGCATGCAAGAATCGATTTCAGTCGAAGTCAATTTCATGTTCACTTTGGCGGATTGCTGTAAAATGCGAGGAGCGAAAATTATTACGAAACGATGGCTCGCCGAACAATGATAAAGGGATTCAATTATCTACGCTATAGTATATACAAATAGGTATGAACACCAAATGACGATATGCGATATCATTTCTCAGTATCATTGCTCTTCGTGTCTTATGCGACTGCCAGGTAGTCGTTTGGAGATCATATTTCGAGGAGGTTGATTTTGCTTCCAATAAATTAATAAACTGACATGAAAACTAAAACGTAGCCTACGTTATGGGCTGGAATCTCTCTAATACAAAATTCTTAGGACGATGAAATGTTGAAATGGACACCATATGAGCGCTTTTTCTTGCAATTATATTATAAGCGAAATTTGGAACAATTTTCACTAGTTTGGGGACACAAATATATATATATATATATATATATATTAAGTGGCAGGCTATATAATTATATAGTCTATAGTGACAGGCTATGTTCACCAGTTCCGCCTATAAAGTTTGTTTCGACTAAGCGTTTGCATGATTGTGAATAATCGGGTTTCCTCGACTTGCATTCTGGGCGCTGTAGAAATCTCGGGATTAGGGAATATAGACCGTGAGACTACTTTAAATATAATGAGAAGAATTTTTTACTTAGCAATTTCAGATAAGGTAGATGCGATGAACCTAACATGCAGACTCTTTCTGTCTGTCATCAGAATCGTTATTGTTTGCAAATAATTACCTGGTTCTTCAGTGTTTACCCTCATTGGATCATCTCAACCATAACCATCTGCCCCGTAGCTAAATTCAACTGATGCTAGTCTAGTCTAGGGGCCTATACTATAGGCCCATATTGTCCAACTCTAATAACTGGATTGATCGTCGTTTGCCAAATTGTTTTCCGTGGTCTGGTCATTTTTTATACTTCTTCTTTATGAGCCGCTAAAAATTAATGGATTGCTTGTAGGATACAAGTACTTTTTATTTATTTAGTTCAATTTGTATTAATAAAATATTTAAAAAACTAGGCGACCCGGAAGTTTTCTTCCGTGACCTCGTACCTGATCGCGCGACCCACCACTTGGGAAACGGTGGATTGATGACCCAATATACATGACCAATCACCGAATGATCGAGTAATTGATTGATAGATCGATCGATCGAGTTAGTCAGGTAGGCGTGCAGGCATGCAGGCAACCAGTACAGCTATAACCAGCCATTCGAAAAATGTGCAGAGGGAACCACTTCACAGCCTACTTTCCGTATCAAAAAGAGGAAAAACAGGGAAGATAAAGGAAAGAGATGGAAGATCGATATGGTCAGGAAATCGGGTTCGCGGTACCCGTCCACGCCAGGCTAGGCACAGTTACCGATCCGTGGGACGTATCCGCTAGGTGACCGGTCACCCGTTTGGCAAATTCAATCTCCCGTTCTGTCACCCGTAACCGAGCTATTAATTTTCTTGTCAGGCTTACTTACCACCATCTAGCGACTGACGCGTGATGGCCATCTAGCGACCGAAGGGTGACCTGATGCGCAACTTGGGCAATGAACGCATATAATGGATCGGTGAATGAACGCGTTCGTAGAGCGAGACTGGAAAAAAATGTAAGAGAACGTCACCATTACATACCTACGTTACATGTAGACGTAAATGATGTGAGGTGAACTAAGGTTTCTTTATCGTGTCGGATTTTCCAAAATGCCTTCTATGAACCGATTATTATCTTCTGGCTATTGCAGTGCCATTTCATTAAAGAATCGTGGATTTTTATTTTAGTGGTTTCATTTCTGTTTTCTGTACGATTTATCACCATATTCACATGGTGTAACCTATGCTTTCTCTGATTCTGATCTGACTCAGACCGTAAAGGAGTCAAATGGACAATACATCCTGGCCATTGCAGACGTGATTTGAAATGGAACCCGTGGTTGAGGTGGTAACAGATTCAGAAATTGACGTACAGGTAAATATTGTGACGCTAAAATATTTCAAAGCTATACATTAGTAATGACGCTCACAGCGTAATGAGTGTAGCGTAAAGTAATGTGACGGGTATGACGGCACTAAACAACGTGTTGCATTATGGCCTTCTAAGGTCGTGGTTACATCCACCAAAATGCGTCATCTGTGGTGTATTTTTAGGTTTTAAAGTTTTGTTTGTATACAAAATAATAATAATTCAGAAATTGATGTACACAATTGAACATAATTATTGATTTTGCATATTCTTCATTTAGTGCTAGTGAATCTTGCTGCTATGGGAGTATCAAGAGCTGTCGTTCGGGTGCCTAAGATTTTGGAACGTTTCAAGCGGTGCGTTTTTTTTTATCGTTGAACTGTGACTTAATCAAATATTGGTGACCCTTTGGGAGCAAGGGTACCAAACTGGCGAACTTATAGTATCGGTGTGCGTATTTATACCAGACGTCGTGAATGTCCTTAAGGGTCAGATTAGGCGTCTTGAGAGTCGGTTAGGGTATGCTGACTGGTATTGAGAGGGAGGGTCAGTTAGGGTCAGGATTTGGGCTAGTGTCGTCATTAGAAAGCGTGGTCCTGCCGCGCAGCCGTCGCAGTATTCCAAAGGGTACCGTAAGTCCCCCGTGAACCTACGCACCCTGATACTGCATTATCACCAGCAAATCTGGGTTTCCAGCCTAAAGTGAAAATGCCATGAGCTAGACTGGTGTTTTTGGTACTAATGCTTCCCATGTCTTCCGGTCAAGGTATACAGCTTTTGCATGTCCAAAACGAAGTCTTAACTTTCACGAGGAAGGTCGCTAGAGTAGTTAAGTAATGTTTAGCAAGCTGTGTTTCTGAATGCCTAACCAGATAAATTTGGTCTCACATAATTTTCATGATGGCTGTCATAATCATTGCTTCCATCACTAAGTTCTTCATCAAGACATCTAGAAGAAATTATTCCAGTTCAAATGTGTGAATAAGTTTTTCTGTCATGCAGTGAAGACCTTTCAAAATTGTAAAACTCATTTAGAGTTTCAAGGTACTGCAATTTGTGCAGATCTGAATATTTGCTTATTATTGAGAAGGCATGATGAAGAGCATCCTTTGTAGAAATTAAATCAGAACAGGTTAATGTGAAATAAATAGTTGATTAAAAATAGCTTCTGAAATCAAGTTCTTTGTTTGCAGTGCTATGAACGTTAAGGTCATTCCGCATCCTGAAACAAACTCCTTCAGTTTCGGAATGCCAGGATTCAAGTATGATGACTTTGATCGCGGAGGTAAACAACTTGTCAAGCATTTTTGATCCAGAGGTTGAAGCTATGTGATGCAATGTAGTGCTGTGTATTGTATGCATGTTCAGAGATTGACTGTAATTCAATACTAATAAAACAACAATCGCTATACAATAATTGCTATATGCAGACGATGTCCCGGCCTGCTTGCACTGCTCTGCCTGTGACAATATTGCGACCACTTGGGTTATGAGCTCGATCATGGGCGCCATTGAAGCTTGGATGTGAAGTAACTAAACTTCGCCAAAATCGTGTTCATCTAGTTGAGAAATCCCCCAGCATCTTGCTAGGTTGACATGGTTACTGCCACCTTCCCCATTTCACCTTCTCGTCTGCTGTATGTGAACTTGACCTCAGCTTAGACAGAAAACTCACCTTTGCTCCCCATATTTACCTCCTTAGCTGTTATGGCTGATACCAATTATGCCGTTCTGGACTGTCACCTGCTCACACACTGCTTCTGCTTCCTCAGTCTTTATCCAACTATGCTTGACTATTGTTGCTTGCTCTATGCTGGCCTCCCAAGTAGTGTTATTTTTATTATTCATAAGTGTTGAGTGCTTGACTCACTGTCTTCATATGATCGATGATGGTCACATTGGTCATGCTCAGAAGTAGAGTAGTGCCTATTGTCATATCTAGGTCATGGTTGGAAGTACAGAAAAAGTCATTTAGAAAGTAGAGTATTGTATTGTTTTGTATTTACGGATTTCTATAATGCATTTCAGTTCAACCTAATCAGAGGAGCTCCCAGTGTGAAAAGCTCTGGAGATAAAGAAAACTTACGAATATGTGCAGAAACAAAAGCACCCCAGTTAAACTTAAGTTCAAAGAGCAAGTCAATGAAGAACATAGTTCCAAAGCCAAGAGCCAACAGACTAGACTCATAAGCGTTGTATTGAGATTATGCCGGTAGTAGTAGTAGTAGTAGCAGTAGTAGTAGTAGTAGTAGTAGCAGTAGTAGTAGTAGTAGGTGGAGTATGTGGAGTAGTAGTATGGGTGAAGTAGTAGTATTAGTAGAAAGTATAAGTAGTCAGTTATAGTGTATGTCTATATTTTTAAGCTGCCCGGCCAAATCAGTTGAGCTTTTCTGGGATTGAGCTGTTGGCAGCTTGACACTATAATATTTATTGCTATTCTGGAGTTGACTATCCTTTGCACAGAATCGTTTTTATTATTTTATCCCTTTGGCTAATCATTAATAATAGTTGTACACAATTAGCTGTTAACCCGTGCAGAATCATGGGTCGGATAATATTTTCGCTCATGATTCAACTGCAACTGGCATTGTTCGTTCTACCTGTTAACCCGTGAATAATCACGGTTCATACTTGATTTTGGCGTTGCTGTAGTAGTGGTTAAGAGACTTTGACACAGAGCTAAAATAGGCGTAGACATTAATTAAACGAAATGGTCGACGAACTGTGCGTCACCTACAATGGAAGTTCGCAGCGGTCAATACTAAAATACGCAAAATATACACATTACCCATAAAGTTTCCGTTTAGTTTAAATAATTGCAAATATAGTTACATTACACGATGAATTTAACTTTAATAATTGCATATATACTTATATAGACGCGAATAAAAAAAAATTTCCAACATGAGTCAAACGTTTGTTTACAGTGACCTTTTGTGCTCCATATTGGTCAACTTACGCTTGCGCTGGAAATATTTTGGTCAACTTCTGTCCAATCACGTGCCTTAGATATGACGGACAAAGCATGTGACTTTGGTAATTATATGGATGGATGGCAATTGACAATAGTAAATTTTACAGGAGGTAAACCTTTCTCATAGGTTTTTTGATAAATTTTTAGGTGTAAATTAATAATTGCAGGATTTGTGAATTTGGTGAAAATCAACCGTATGATGGAAACGAATCGAACTGCGCATTTCAAACACCTCGATGTTAAAAACATTGAGAGCCTGGCATTCTTCATGTTTGGCACTCACCTGCAGGCATCCAGAACACTTTACAGAACCGCTGCTCTCGAGTTTCCAATGAAGTTTCATATGGAGCTGAGCGGTGTTGGAAAATCTTCCATTGACGCAGTGCAATCGTTCGTCAAAGAGGAAACGAATGCTATCTTGGCACAGCGAATCATACGTATCGTTCATGTAGATTCCATTAAAAGAACTGCTGTTCCAATACCTGAGGAGATCCGCAGCAGTCTTCAGAAGGTGCTCAGTAAGACCCCGGAACATCCTCGGCTACCGCACTTTGACGTTCCGGCTTCGGTACCAGAGAGATGTTTTGTCCATGATGTTGTGGTGCGCTATGCGGATTTAGACTTCTTGTTTCATTCGAACCAGGGCTCATACTTGATGTATGCCTTTGAGTGTGCAGCACGGGCTGCTGCAGAGAGATTTTATTCCAGAATTCGTGAGGACATCTGTTATTATCCAGCTAAGAATGCTTCGGGAATTCATGTGGCAGAGGCATTTGCAGGTGATGTCCTGCAGGTTGTTACGTGGGAGGATGCTTCAAATCCAATGAGCATTTACTTTGTCATAAGATGTAAAGACAAGGACTTCTATTATGCAAAAGTGGAGTTCTACGATGAGAAGGATTTTAATAGTAATGGTGCTTCAGTTGAGAATGAAAGTAATTAGTGAAAGTGGGGCTTGATATATGGAAAATAAATGCTAGGTTATGGTTTGGCCTGTGATTGGGTGGGAAACAAAGGAACCCCATGAAGGTGGTTCCCTTTTCTTGATACTTGAAGCAACCAAATACATAGCGAGGGTGGGCAAATTCCAGGGAGTGGGTAGCAAGGTAGCATCTTTTACAAACTTATTATATTTTACAATATGCTGTATTGTCTGTATACAAAGTTTAGGAATGTACATGTACAGTTTGAGAGTGAGTCAATAAATTGTGTTTTACTAATATCAAATTTGACATCTATTATCATCGATCCATGAAATTATCTACACAGGTCTGGCAATCAGTAAAGAGTAGAAAAAAGTCGCAGATTGAGGCTGTATTACTTCCATCAATTCATTCTTTCAGATGCAAATCTCAATTGCTGATATTCCTATAGCTGCAGATGTTGTGGGGAATGCAGACAGTAGAGGGAGATATCGATGTTAGTCTGGTCTACATCGTATTAATTTTTTTTATCAGGACAATTTCACTTCAATTGTAATCTTCCTTGAACTATTGATAATCATGTACTCACCAAGACAATTCCTGAAATATATTGATTATAACGATGTGTGTGATGTAGTGACTATGACTAAACAGACTTCTATAGCGCCCCCATAATAACGCACAGGGCATCAACCAACGGCGCACCGAAACAAATCCGAAATCAGGTCAAATCAAGGTCAGTCCTAAGAGACAGAAAGGCAGTCTACTCATTGTACCGTGTTCATGATTCTTTCATTGATGAATTGATGAATTGATTGAATTCTCTATCTACAGTGTTGGTGTGTAGTAGCTTTATAGGCCTAATTACAGTTGGAGTTGGACCTTCAAAGACCAGAAAATGACTTTTACATTTAACTTCTCTTATTGTTTCTATGCATTTTTATAGCGCCCCCTCAAGACATCTATACTTAGTAGCGCTCCTCTTAGTGTCAGGTACCCCTCTTCTGTGAGTCGCCTTTAACCCCGTCGTTGAGCTTCCACAGCAGGAGTAGAAGTGGATGACGTCCGTTCCGCTCCAGTGAACGCAGTGCTTCTGCCGTGGAATGGTCCGAAAGGACCGTCGGAGCTTCGGATACACGTCCCCGGCGTTTCACGCATGACATGCCCTAAGCATAGCTCTGGAACGAGTTAATATTAACATAAATTTGCGCCTAATGAACCTCGCTTACGTTACATTACATTACGAATGAGTCAAATCCAACTGGCACACAAAATAAATCGTTGTAGACTCGTCAATGGGTGACATCTTTCTAACTCCACCTTCGCGACGGTCTTCTGGGAATGCATCTATTGATCGTGTCGGATCGCTGTGTATTTTGTCCCCTTTGCCGTTTTCTCTCAACCTATTTCATATATTGCTCTCTGTTTCGGTCTCTTTTTCATTCTTTTCCGTCTCCGAGTTTGAGATGCTATCATAACGACATTTCTTCACCTGCTACTCATTCTCCGTATGTAGGCCTACATAAATATTTACGTCTTTATTGTTATATTTGTTTGCTTGTAAGCTTGGTTGTATGTTGACAAATATTAGAATGTATTAAGAACAGTAAGCGAGTTCCTAGAAAGGTAAATGTGATTGACAAATGATGCTAGAATAGCTGCAGTGGCGTCACTATATATGGGATGCGGGGTGCGGACAGCACCGAGTGACACCATTCAGAGGGGTGACATCAAAATGACTGTATAAGAGCACTTGTGCACAGTTTCAGCAGAAATCCAATTTAAATTAACAATAACAGGCAACTAAACATACTTCGTAACTTTATCTTGTATATAATAGCGTATCAATTTAAGTAATGCATAGACTCTGTGCTAATGAATTATAGGCTTAAACCGTGCCTAAACCTACTTTTTAAAACTTTCTAATGCACTGCTGTGAGTGTCGTCAGTATTACCCAATGCAGTTAGGATCGCTCGAGCGCGTATACGAGTAGACTTCTGTGCTGTATTGGTGTTCAAATGAATGAATGAGATCGCCGCCTGTGTATATATAAATACAGTCTCGATCTTTTGCTTAAATTGGTCCCTCTCTGTGGAATGCACTTTCGACATCTGTTCGCTGTAAAATTCTAGCTGGCAGTCTCTCATCCTCGTTTGCTTTTT